>QLSS01000136.1:133699-146798 GCA_024372645.1 Trichomalopsis sarcophagae | reverse complement strand
AAAAAAAAAAAAAAAAAAAAAAAAAAAAAAAAAAAAAAAAAAAAAACGCTATGACAAAATAAGGTAAAAATGTAAAAACGGACTTTTTTCTCATCATGTTACAGTTAATACAAAGAAAATAAAACACAAACACAAACACACACATACACACACACAGGCGCGCGCGCGCGGCGATGCCGATACCCTATATGTGGCGCGTCCCCTGGGTGGCGGATAGGGAAATGCTCATCGACGCATCGAGGTCTTCTTAACCGACCGAAAAGTAGAACAAAATAAAATATGCTCCGCGGACCAAACTGGCTAATGGAAGAAACCCCCGAAGATAAATCAAACATGGATAGTGAGTTATCAACATTGTGACATGTTTGCTCGCGCAAAATCTATTCGGATGAGCCCTGCCAAGCTTCGGGCTGGCGCACAATGAGCTGACGTGTCGTAAAAGTCGTCAATTTAACGACAAGGATCGGCATCGGCTGACTTTAGCAGACCGCGGAGAGTAGTGGGATCCTTTTCTGCTTGGCTGACTAAAATGGGAGTTGAAAGCAGGGTTCGCATGCAGAATGAAAATTCTCATTCAATATTCGAGTTGAGTCTCTTGGGTTAGTTTCGCCCAGTATAACCTTTATTCACATAAATTAACAAATAGGACCGTTGCTCGGTCCGGGTATTATATGCTCGCGTCTGTATTGTGTACACGAGACGCTCACCGAGGTTATGTGCTTCTAGTTGTACTGATTCTTTGCGTGAAGCTAACTAATCTAACTACAGCGTCTAATCGCAGTGTTTGCCCTATGCGCTTTTCGCGGGAGAGAGATTTAGATTTAATTGTTTTATAGTATAAAGTATAAAAAGAATAAGAAATTTTGTGTAATGGTGTATTGTGTAAGGGTGCTAGTGCGTGTGAAGAGTGTGAAATGGGATGAGGTGAAATGAGATGAGAGTGAATGTGTGTATATTTGAGTGAATTTTATGTATTTTTAAGATTAAAGAAGTAATTTTTAGCTGCTATTTTAAAGTGTGATGTGGATAGTGTGTTGCGAAGTTGAGATGGAAGGCTATTCCAGAGGTAGGAGGCGCTGATAAAAAATGAATTATTCAGCGTTTCCGTCTTGAAGGTCGGGATGTCCAGTGGAGTCACCTCACCCCTCACAGGCCTGAGCACAACGTGGAAATCAAATTAGGCTAATAGATAAGTAGGTATTGAGGTGTTCAAAATTTTTCTTAGAAAACAGGCCATGAAGTATTTCCTATGTCCGGCGGTGGTAAACCATTGCAGCTCACGCCTGTAAGGCGACATGTGCTCGTCCCTCCTTACACCGTAGATATAACGGATCCCCGTATTGACAAGCCTCTGCAGTTTTAAGTCAAGTTCCTGGGTCAGGTCGCAATAAGCAAGTGAGCAATAGTCGAAGAGAGGAAACAGGAGTGCTTGCACTAAATGTTGGCGCAATCTGAAGCTAGTGCTTTTCCATATAAAATAGAGCCGATACATTAAAGAGTGAGCACGTTTACAAATTTGTGTAAGTGCTCTTTCCATGTATGTTTGGAGTCAAGCACCAGCCCCAGCTTGCGCACCGATGATTCAAAGTTGACCTGGGCTCCCCCTATATTTATATAGGTGTTAGCAGTAGAAGGTACAGTATTTATATAGTAGGGGGAACCCAGGAGGATAGCCTTAGTTTTAGTTACATTCAGTTTAAGTCTATTCAGCGCAGCTTAGCCCATTATCCTCTCGGCGTTAGCACTCATCCTGACAGAACAGGATTCGAACACCTCAAGGTGACATTGGCTGTAGATCTGCAGTTCATCCTCGTAGATTAGATGGGACACATCTGAATCTAGGCAAAAACCATTATCATTGATGTGCAACGAGAACAACAAGGGACCTAAAACTGAGCCCTGTGGGACACCGGTGTTTAGTGGTAGAAAGGTAGAGATCTCATTGTTGTCGCCAATGACGGCCTGTTCTCTTCCCGAGAGGTAAGATGAAAGCCAGCGGATAACCTGCTTGGAGAAGCCGAAGGAGGATAGCATATATTTCTGATTTGAAGTATGCTTTTGCATGTAAAAACTTTGCTCTTAATTCATCAGTGAAGATTTTTAGTTTTCAATAGTGATTATGGGTTACGAAGGACAATATCTATTTTGGAGATAAAGTTGTAACTCTCACTTGAAGCCAAATAATATGTATGAACCCAAAACTTTACTCGGTGATTAGTTTACTAATATTAAAGCAATAAGTCAAGTTATGATAATGTACATGAAGTATTTCATAGTTTCACTATAAAAAGTGTATATGAATTTTGTTGATGCTCACATAGTTATCCTGGTGAAAGTTGAACTTACATTCTTCAAACTATCACAACTTGACTTACTGCTTTAATATCAGAATATCAATTGATAAAATAAATTTCATCTTTGTTGGTACCGTAGGTTTCAAGTGAGAATTAAAATTATATCTCCAAATAGACATTTGTATCCCAAAAGCTATTATAACCTTTGAAATTGATAATCCTTGTTGATAAATTAAGAGACGAGTTCATTCATACATACTGGTACGCGTGCTCTATAGTGTATGACACATGATTCTAAATAATCTTTCTCATCATTATTGTATAGGCAAGATAACTGTACTAACTTGTAAACTCTGTATTATATTACTTTGTACTCGTAATAGTATACTCGAAACCAGAAATGTAACCCAATTGAGATCAACACTTTTCATATATCACAATTTTCATACGCGTTATGCACTTGGTTCTTAAGGTAAATCGCAGTCCATTATCCGGGTGAAGACACACATTGTTAGCGTATTATCATCAAAATTAAAGACATTTCAATATGAGATAACATGTAAAATAACTTGATGTATATTTTTTGTTTAACGTAAACTCAAATCTAAAATCATTATTTTTACATTTATACCAATACTGACAACAAACTTGCTTCACGAACTAACATAATTTCAAATCTGTAAGTGACATATAAACATATAATTAGACATTTTAGACATTTTGTAATTTTAAAGTTTTCAAATTTTTCCACTTTTTCAAATTTTTTAAATGTTTCAAATTTTTCAAATGTTTCAACTTTTTCAAATGTTTCAAATTTTTCAAATTTATCACATTTTCAAAATTTATCAAATTTTCTAAATTTATAAAATTTTCTAAATTTTTTTAGGATTTTCAAATTTTTCAAAATTTATAAAATTGTACAATTTTTCAATTTTTTCAAAAATTTTAAATGTTTCAAAATTTTCAGTAGTAGTAGTAGTAGTGGTTATCTAAGTTTTGTAATTTTTTTATAATTTTCGAACTTTTTTAACCTCAAAGTAAAGTAGTTATTTTGAATATTTTGAAAAATTTGATTACTTTTTTCAACATAGAATATTGTTATGATAATGGGTAAAAAGATCCTACTTTTTTAAGACAAAAAGTAATGACATAGTTTAGTCGTCAATTATTATTTTAGTATTTTTTGTATTCGTTATTTGAGAAAAAAGTTCACTTTTTGCCCATTTTTCTAAATTGTCATTCATTGATAAATAATCTTCATCAATGTATTTCTCATCATTTCAGTTTTCAATGTAAATGAATCAAATTTTTTTAATTTGTCGGAAGTTGACATAGATAGAATAATCCCGGAAGAATTGCAGTGTAGAGATGATTTTAAAAACAAATTTAGAGCTGCATTGATAAATAAATTAATTAAGGAACAAAAGTCATTAAATAACACTACTAATGATTCTGTGAATTCTGATAATACTGATACTACTCAAGTAGAAATTGAAAGTACAAATAGCAATAGTAACATTGGCGACAATGAACAGCAATCCAAGCAAGAATCACCTCACAAGTCTATTTACGAAGTATTTAATACTTATCATGAATATTACACTGAATGTAAATATATTATATATATATATATATATATATATATATATATATATATATATATATATATATATATCGGTTCAACTATTTAACATTACTACTGTAGTCTGTTTCTTAGAATAATAATTTTTCTTCGTTCTAACAGAATCATTTTTTTTTCAATTATTCTTTTAACAAGACTTATTGTTATAAAATTTGTATTTTCATTGCAGTTCAAAAAAGTAGTCCTCTTTATAAATTGTTAACTTCTTCGTTATTAGGCGAATTAGTGTTGATCAATTATGCTACAAATAAAGAAGTTTCTAGAAAAGATTTATGCCAGATTATTATTGAAGACAGGTTGAAATTATCACTGCAACATTCTGCACTGCAACATTTTAATCCATTTTCGTAAGACTATATACTAATTTCCTTACCTCAAAATTTATTCCATAATGTAGTTAAATATTTCATGAATCCTTTTTCTTTTGAAAATGACAAAATTTGATCGACAATATTCATAAAATATTTGTATTTTATTTATACCGAAAAATTATTATTTACAGATTAAATGCTGCAAATTTAGAACAATTAGCTGATTCCATATTAGAATTATTTCCAGTAGAAAATAAGCAACTGTACTTTACTCCATCGCACGTTATCAACACAGGATCCAAGAAAAAAAGTATTAATAGTTCAGGTCTTCTGTATACGACGTATATGACCTTTCGTGATAAGGCTATTAGAATTGGATTATTTTTGTCACGCTCACACGAAAAAGCGGAATCTGTTGCAGTACCTGGTATGTAATTTATATTTATGCCGTTATTTTATTTGGAATATAATAAAAGAAAGTTTAAATTCTCAGCAGTCGCCAAAGAATTGGATTTAAAAATACTTACTGAAGAATTCAGTGAAGAAAATGAGGATTTAGTACAAGAGTCGTGGAAGCGTTCATTTTTTTACAGACATACAGTTGACTACAAAGGTAAAAGCTTTGAAGATTTAATCGACAAATACGTTGTATTAACAAGTTCTATAGGACAAAAACTGGTAAATTGAAATACATTTTCAAATTCCAAATTAAAAATATTCGATTTTATCATAAATTTTTTTTTAGATATCATCTGATTTTGATTTAAAATTTGAAGAATACAAATCTCAAGGAACTGAAAAATATAAAGATATCAATATTTCTCATAGACTTATGCAGAGTTGGACGGAGGTATTCGAGAGAATCATTCAACTTGCGAAGTTTTTAACAGTTGCAGCACACAGTTCTGGATTAAGAAGGAATAAAAAGAGAAAGGTTGATGATAAAGAATCCTTGGCTGAAATCGATGATAATAGCATCTTGTATCAATCTAATTTTGAAGATCTGCTGTTAAATTTAGACGATGCTGAGTTAGAAGAAAACAAAGGTCAGAATTTACAAAAATATTAAAACGATTTATATCATATTAAATATTGATATTTGTTATAGATTATCAACATGCTCTGGCACTGTTACTAATACTCGTATTAACCAACTACAGTTTCAAAGCTAAAAATAGAGAATGGAAACCTCAACCTGATATGTCTAAATCTTTTATACAACATGTTCAAGTAAGATACAAAAATCAAATTTTTTATACATTTCGAAAGTATTGAATTTTATAATAACCGTATTTTATTTCCGTAGGACGTAGATGATACTGTACTCAAATCTTTTATCGCTAATAAGCAAATAGAGTTCCAAAAAAACAAAATTAACGAACCACAGCCTTATATGGTATTTTGTGGCTCTTTGAAAAAGCCTAGATGTTACGTAGTTATAAACAATATTTTGTACAAATGCGAATCACCATTAACTGCCACAGATCTATGCTTTAAAACGTTTTTCGCATTTGATTTAGAATATACAGTTGCCAGTCGAAGTTCGTGGTCCTTTTTCCATAAGTATATTTATGAGATTAATGGCATTCAAGTAACCTTTTCTGCTCAAAAAGTGAATGAACTAGGTATCGAACTAGACAAATTGAAGTCTACTTAAAGTTTGTATTGCTTATAAATTTAGATCTATAAAATAAAGCACTATTGTCAATTATATGATGAATCTCGATGAAGAAGTTTTTAAACTCACTAGCAATTTGTATGCGAATTTAAATTTTTCGAGGAGTGATATACAATATGTGATACAAATTTTTGGAAATTTTATAACTAGTGTTTATAATCCTTATATTTTAGAAAAATTGAATTCCCGATTGTTTAATATTTTAGATAAGCAAGTGAATGATTTCATACAATCTACATTTATTGCTAATAGAGATCCTTTTGTCAACTTCAAAACTGAAAAAAAAAAAAGATTTCATATGTACGAAAAAAGGGGTTACTCCATTCATCCTCAAATTTGCGCAGTCAAACATAATTATTTTGAAAAAGATGTTGATAGTAATGTTGTACTACACTGTGAAACGATAAAAACTGTTCACTTGCCTCTGAAATATTCATTACAAAAATTATTAGCGATGGAAGATTTGTTGAAAGCCACGGTAGATCATATGAACCTTTTATAATAAAATGATGACGCTTTGTGTAACTTTGTGCAAGGATCTTTGTGGAAAAAACAGTTACAAAATTTTAACGAAGACGGTATACCATTACCGTTGTTCGTGTACTATGACTATGTTGAGACAGGAAACACATTAGGAAGCCATTCCGGAGCAAATCAACTTGGTGCTGTGTACGTAACAATACCATGCTTTCCAGCTAGTTTTTCATCGAAATTAAACAGTATTATTGCAACAGATATCTTTTATACAGAGGATCGAAAGTTATGCGGGAATACAATTATATTTAAACGTTTAATTGAAGAGTTAAACGAGTTGAGTAAAAATGGTCTTTCTTTTAATATTAAATGAAAAACATATAGAATATATTTTATAACTTCTTTATTATTAGGCGATAATTTGGGAATGAATGATCTTTCGGGATTTGTAAAATCCTTTACTAAAACTACTTGTTGCAGAGTGTGTTCCGCCAATAAAGATCAAATCCCAAATTTACTGCGTGAAAATGAAGCATTATTTCGATTAGTTAAAAGTTATGAAGACGATGTAAATAACTGTTTATCTTTAAATAATGGAATTAAAGAAAACAGCATTTTCAATGACTTACACGATTTTCATGTAGTTGAAAATGTTAACATGGACATTATGCATGATGTGTATGAGGGAGTAGCAAATTACGCGATAAGTCATATTTTATTAAAATTAATTTTTGAGGATAAATTATTGAATATTCAGTATATTAATGGTATGTTAACCACATTAGATTTCGGGTATGAGAGTGGAAACGTACCTTTAAGTATACGTCTTGACTATTTAAAATCAAACAAAAAATTAAGAATGTCAGCATCAGAGATGCTTTTTTTTACCAGATATTTTGGTGTTATAATAGGTGATCTAGTTAGCGATGATAATGAGATTTGGCCTCTATATCATGCTTTGCGTGAAACCATACATTTAATAACATGTCCGGTAATGACAGAGGAATATATCATACAGTTATATACTGTAATAACTCGTTTGCTCGAATTATACAAAAAATTATTCGGTCATTTACCCTCAAAATTCCACAATCTTACTCATTACGTTCAAATTATTCGTAAAAATGGACCCCTTGTTCATTGCTCTTCGATTCGTTATGAATCAAAACATAGGGAATTAAAAGCAATGATCAACTCATCAGCCTCAAAAGTTAACATTTTAACAACTATAGGCACGCGTATCCAACTAAATTTGATGCAATACGAGCATAAGAAAGGCTATAGCCGGGTTACTATGGTGAAATGGCCCCCTTGGAAAATGTATATATGTTATATACCATTCGATGGGGGATAAAAAAAAAAACTCCCATAGCCAAATTTTTAGCTCTCTGCCTAGTGCGCATGCGCAGTAACGTCGATAAACGTGTTTTTTTGATTTTATTTTTTTCTGAAGTCCCTATAGGATAAAAATTTTTTTAAAAATTCACATTGGTGTATTTTTATGTCATGAATAACTGCAATTTTTTGGGATTACATAACCTCAAATATCGGATCTAAAAAAATTATTAAAGTTTTCAATCGATATTTTGACCCCCTTGTTTTTGAGGTGCAACTTTTTAAGTAGACTTTTTTTGTGTACTTTTTCCCGTTCTTTACGATGGCACTAACGTTTTTCCTTAAAAATGGTAGCACAACTCAATTTGAGCCAAAAACTGATTTTTTTGCCATTTTTTCACGTTTTTAGCTGGTTATGTTACAATTTAGTTACTAAAGTGACTCCTTTTGAGTAGTTTTGCATATCTTCCCATGAAAACATAATCAAATGAAATATTTTGTTCGCTCCAAGCCGTATTTTTTATATTATCTTACGTTTTTAATGATGGTCTTATCAGAATTGTGATATCACCTTATTATAAAACTGATGGCTAATGTTATGTTCTTTTTAAACGTTCTGTGATTGGTCGAAAGTATTGTCTCTGTCGCACTTTTTTGTTTATTGTTTATTTTTATTTATAATAAAAGGTTATGCTTGGCCGCGCGGTTGACGCGGCGGCTGCAATGCAGACGATCTGCATAGTGAATGGTCAATCATAAAATTAAGAATTATCAGGAGCATAAACAAATAAAGTATTTTGATTTCTTAATTAATTAAACGATGCGCAAACCAATGGCCAACATTGTTTTTTTCAAAACTAATTTTTTTTTTCTTACAATTGTCTATATAAGGGAGAAAGTACAATACGTCCCGTCCCGTCCCGTACCGACCCCGGGACATACCGTCTGAAATAAGTCACTTTTATATTATTGGCTAATTCTGTTCGATAACCCAATCCACGGTACAGAATTAGCCAATCCCGTAAAAACAGCTTATTTCAGACGGTATGTCCCGAGGTCGGTACGGGACGACGGACTCAATTGTACTTTCTCCATAATATACTAATACAAGTGAATGGTGAAAACGCTGTTAGTATAAGTTTATAACTTTTAAAGTAAATTAAAATCTAGCAAATAAAAATTGTTTCGATTTTTCTTTTTACTATTTCGGCTTTTGACTGATAATTGATAGCAATACTAGAAAAAATAATAAAGTAGTTAAGTATTTATTTTCAAATACATTGGAGTTAGTTGGAACCGAAGGCTGACGCGGCTACTTTAAATCTTTCTGCTGTTTACTTCAAAACTAACAATCTTGTATATTTAAAGTGAGTACTATATATTTTACATATCTTTTAAAAAAATGAAGATTTAACAAAGTTTTTCAAAAGTTTTGACATCACAGATTATATGCTTTGATATTAGGGTTATATGTATTTCTAATACATATTACACAATAAATTAATATTTTGTTAAATAACTTCTTTAAAATCAAAACCTATTATTAATATCTAAAATGTTATTTTTATGCCGACACTTTGAGTTTTGAAAAAAATACTGTAACCAACCTACTGATAAATAAAAAATCTCCCATGTATTTATAATAAATACACTTGTATTTTACCGGTATATGCAGAGTAAGACTTATTAATGGGTAGAAAAATAAAATTTTTATTATAAATTCTGTAGTATTAAGAGTAATCGTATCAAAAATAATGACAGATAATATAGTAATATAATAATATGATATAATAATATAATAATATGATATAATAATATAATAATATAATATAATAATATAATAATGTAATAATAATAACAGATAATTATTAGACCTTTTTATACGCTAAATAAGAAAAACATGTTGTGTACGTTATTGAATTCTTGCATAAAATCAAAAGTTTAAACCAACATTAAATTATAAACTGTTTTAGTACTCGCATAAAGATCCGATCTTATCCTAAAACAAAAATAGCAATCAGATTTTAAATCAATAAGCTAACAAAAAAGTAATTAATAAAAATGAATTTTCAATCCTATAGATATAGATATACGTACAATGCATGTAAGGGGAACGAGTCTTTATCTATTTAACTTAACCAATTTAGGCTAATCACATAAAGTAAAATGAGAAATTAGTTAAACATAAAGTTGTTGAAACTATTAACTAAATAAAATTAAGAAGGAAAAACATTTGAATAAAATATGACAATAAACTTTTGCTAGAAACGGATTTGACGATTGATGAGTTGCATGTTTTGATGTAATGCGGTATATTAATTATACAAGTATGATTAAATTGATAAAATATAGAAAGTCTTGAACAATAATTAATTTGTTTATGTATAAAATACTGTCAAATTAATAAAAAATGCACATAAATATCTGCATATGACTATATATGATGTGATTTTTACTATAGTTAATTATTATGAGATGAGAAAAAATATTTGGTTTTACATAAAAACAATACATGAGAAATAATAAAAATGAAAAATAGAACTAATAGGATGCGAACTTATTAATTGTCAATTAACTTTCAAGTTAAAAAAATGTAAAATGAATAAAGTAAACACAAGCTAACCTATGCTTTAAACACATACGTATATGAAACATCATTAAAAACAACATTATTTATTTATTTTAAAATACACTATTATTCATGTCTAGATACAAGAACATATTTTTACAAAAAAACAAATTGAATATAATAATTTCATAGGTTTGTTGATTTTATAAAATCACTAGGTGCAAGCACTTCAATACAGTTTTTATGACAAAAAAAAATTATTTGCTTAAAAAACTTATAAATGAAATACAACTTATTTCACTTTTACTAGGCAATATTATTTTTTTACTTTTCATGTAAAGCTACTGAGAAAACTGGATTATACAAGAACTTAGATTATAATATTTTTGTAATATTTATTATTCATTCTAGTTTTTAATTTAAAAAAAGGCAAACAATTTTTTTAGATTTTTAAAAACTAACTAACAGCATTTTTAAATGTATTGTAAAATATTTATATTTTATTATTTCAGAAGTGATCTTCTTGTCTAATGGTTAAATAAATATGGCATCTAATAGTAATGAAGAGTCAGATAACATCAGGAAACGCGATGATCGAAGATGTGCCATGTGTAATATTTATATTAGAAAATCAATTGGTCGAGAAAAGGAAATCGAATCTGAAGTTGAAATCGAATATGCTAAACAATTATCAAATAAAGATATTTACATCCATGATGTAATTTGTGATTCATGTAGAAAGCGATTAGCCAAATACATATCAAGCTCTAAACCTAAAAAGGTTAATGTTCCAGCAACTGCTTCGTCTCAAGATTCAAATGTTTCTGAATCATTTTCTCAGCTAACTGTCACTTCATCATCTCAGGAAAGTACACAATCATCTGTATACACAATAAAGGAACAAAAAGTACGAGCAACCACGGAATTACTTATTCAAAGGACGATTGCGACACATAAATATTGCTTTGTTTATGGGTACCAAAAACAGACTAATAATATATTAGTTCCTTTAGAGGCCCGAATTCAAGTTTATAGTAAAATGAATGTTTTTATTCCACATGGCAATAGATGCTGTTGCACACATTTAATTAATAAAAGATTTTATGAAGATGAACTAAATAAAATTAATATTTTTTCCACTACAAGTACGGTATATATTGATGAATTACTACAATTTTTGAGTCAATTATCAATGAAAGCAGACGAAACTTTATTAGATACAGTAGCTGAATTTTCCATGCCTGAAAAAAAATTGAAAGTTTTTACGGGATTAACGTGGGAAAATATTAATTATCTTAAAGATCAACTCACTTCTCTGAAGAATACCTGTGTAAGGACAGCGACACAAGCCATTGTCGTATTTTTATTCAAAATGCGCTCTGGGAATTCTAACTCGCTCATCTCTACAATATTTGACATTGAAAGCGAACAACAAGTATCTCGTTTTTGTCAATCAGTATTATTATCTATCGAAAAAGATTTACTACCAAAACACTTTGGATTAGAAAATGTAGACAGAAATGAATTGATTGAAAATCAAACTTCTAATATGGCAAAGAAATTACATCCTGGTAAACAACTTATTTTGATTGCTGATGGTACTTATATAAGGCATGAAAAAAACTCTAATAACGAGTACCAAAGAAAATCTTATTCAGGCCAAAAAAAAGTTCCTCTGACTAAACCATTTACTATATGTACTACTAATGGTTATGTTGTTGACCAGTTAGGTCCATATCTTGCAAATAAAAATGATGCTACAATACTGATTGAAATATTGGAAGAGAAGCAGAATATTTTACAGAAACTTCTTCGCCAAGGGGACATTTTTATACTGGATAGAGGTTTCAGGGACATTAAACAAAAATTAGAAAATATGGGTTATATTGTTTTGATGCCTGCACTCAAAGGTTCAAAATCTCAACTTTCTACGCAAGAATCAAATGAAACAAGATTCACGACAAAACTGCGATGGGTTGTTGAAGCAGTGCACGGAGTTCAAAAGAAAAAATATAGGTTATTAGATCACAAACTTGATAATAAAATGGTGAAAAATACTGGATCTTATTGTAAAATTTCTTGCTACTTAAATAACTTGTTTGGCAAACGCCTAGATTCTGATGAAGACATGCAAGATGAAATATTTAGTGCTATGCAATCTAGAAAAAATGTTGAAAATACATTAGCAGTTTTAGTAGCAGACAAAAGATGGAGTCGTCGGAAACTACCATTTAAAATAATAACTTCGGATGATTTACCAGACTTTCCTGAATTAACAATAAAAGATTTGAAAATTCTGTTTACAGGAACATATCAGCTTAAACAGACAATATCTTACTTAGCGGAAATGCTTGACGCAGATAATAATTTGAAGATTGGATATTCAAAAGAGACTAACAATATTCTCAAACTTGAAGTTCAATCCAGGCATATTAACAGAAAACAATACAAATGTTTCGTTGAGTATAAACCAAATGGTATTGGTTATTCTAGCATCTTAAGACACTGTTGTGATTGTGCTAACGGTAACCGTACTATAGGATGTTGTGCGCATATTGCTGCCATAATCTATTATCTTTCACATGGAAGATATTTATCAAAAATCATACGACCAGCTGAAATTCTGTCTAAAATGTTTCTTAATGATCAAATTGAAGTGTGTATTGATGAAGATAGTGACAATGATGAGTGAATCATTTTTTCTATTGTGAACATTCGTTATTTTTAAAAAGCTACTTGTATACGTTCCATAATTTATTTTAAATAGCCTATGAAGATAATAAATTATACTTTGTA
>QLSS01000136.1:30521-128699 GCA_024372645.1 Trichomalopsis sarcophagae | reverse complement strand
AGATAGGTCTTTATTTGCTAAAGCAAAAAAAAAATAATATAATAAAGATCATAAAGACTGTGTCACATACAGTCTAACAAATATACAAAAGTTATTGTCATATAAAATCACATAAGATCACATTTTGTCATATTTAATTATCACATTTAACTCCTCCAGTACTACGTTGTACACTTATGGTTTGGTCAAAGACCTATCTGTATTGCACGTTTGAAGTCAAAAAAAAAAAAGAAAAGAAAAATTACGTAATACTGGAAGAATTTTTACGGCCACGGGCCGAGTCTGACTGGATTAAAACTAGATTAATGAAAAAATGCAGCGCCAGAGGGCTCAGAGTTGTCACGATTCAGTGGCCAGCAGGTGCCGCCGTAATGCCCCCTTGAAGGAGGCGAGTGATGGCTGGTTTCGCAGAGCAGAAGGGAGAGAGTTCCAGAACCGAGCACCCTGGACCTGGAAGGCCCTAGCCCCGGTTTCAGTACTCACGGTAGGGATGCTCAGCTCCAGGGGAACTCCCCTACTGGAGGGTCTCGGCTTGTGTTTATTAACGAATGAGGCCAGATACGAAGGCTCACCGATCCGGGTTATTCTGGTAGGGACTGATGTGTTCATCCCTTCTAACCCCGAAGATGAATCTCACACACGAAATGCTCAGTCTCTGCATCCGTATTCGATGTTCGTTAGAAGCGTCCAGGATAGTCACAGTACAGTAGTCGATGTGTGGTTGTATAAGTGTCTCAACTAGCCTTCTGCGGAGAGTCTCATTGTGAGTCAATTGCTTCGGCTATTCTGACTTTATAGGATGGATGGTAAAAGAAACAAAAAAAAAAAAAAACACACACACACACATGCATACAGACTTTCTAAAAACACTCTTTTCGACTTAAAGTACTTCAAAACACACTTTGAACATGTTATTAGACAAACTTCAGCAATCACTATTACAGTAGTTTCCTTAGGATGATGGCAATAAATCATTCTGATTTCTTTTTCAGAATTTTGTATGCGCATTTTGTTTTGCAAATTTGTATTTGAAAATCACACAGTGCTACCACTACAAAATTAGAGAAATGAAATCGTCTCTAGAATACGCCGTTTTTTAAAACGTCGCGGATACGACGTTTCTAAAGATGGCACCGGGATATGACATTTTTGAAGTGGCTGCTGGGATACGATTCTACTTAGCCATCGATTCGTTATTTTTGAATTAAAAAAACATTTATCAGTTTCGGATAAATTCTTTAGTATTTTATTTTCTATATTCATAGATTTGCTATTTTTCAAATCTTGATCCTTTTTATAGTCAAGTTTTTCTAGACAAATTAATTATTTTCTTCAATTATTTGAACATGTCTAGCGTTAATCATTACCTCATTAACTAAAACTTTATAGTCGCTTTGAAAATCTACACCTAAATTAATCTGTTTAATTTTTCATTTAAAACGTCGCTTTTAGTTCAATTTATGCAAATTCCTTCAATTTTAATTAAAATTTTTTAACTGTCACATGAGTCCTAACATCTAAGAATATTCCTACCGTTTAATTGTTTGCTATGGCGTAAAAACTCTCACGGATCGGAGAAAAAAGTCGCAGCAAGTGTGAGCTTTATTCAAGATAAAGAAAAAGAAATTATGAGAAAAAAATTATGATAAGAGAAAGAAAGAGAAAAGTGATTCTATAAGAGAAAAAGGCTTATCTACAAAGACGCACGCAAGACGCGAGGTACCTTTAACGCACGCAAAGAACTCTCTTACCGCAATATCGCAAAGTAATACGCTTCAGCTGAAGAAGACGTTGAGCTGGCCTCGCCGTAGTCCACCGCTGCTTCCATCCTGGTCCTTAAGGTGTAAAAGCCGGGCCTGGGGAGCAAAAGGATGGTCCACAACCATACACTAAGCGCGCCTCGACGTCTCGAAAAGTGTTACCGAAACTAGCTCGCCCTGGAAGGAACCACGTCCAAAACGTGGACACATTCCCAAAAGAACACATTAAAAACTAACGCTTTGAGGCAGAACACACACGAGCCAGTTTATACACGCGAACACGATCGCGAATTTCCGCACAGTAGCGCAAACGAAATGAACAGCAATTTCTCTGAGAAGGACAAGTCACTTTACAGAGAAATGTTAAAAAGAGTAAGGAAGCCAAACGTACGAATCGCTAGGCGGTCCTGACAGAAACAAGCGCGCGCGGGTCCTTTGCCCGCTCATGAGCAGGACCGGCGCGGGCGGTGCGCGCTGATTTAAATTTATTCATGCCAATTGAGGTGTTATTAATATTAACCATTTAATGCACAAGGTTTTCAATTATATTGATTGTTTTGATATTATTGGCCCAGAGCACTTCACAGATGTTCAGAATACAGAGTTGACTGAGTTTTGGTGTTGTATTATTATATTTGCAAGTTGTAGTTTTACTGTGGTTTATTAACAAGTTTAGTCTATTTTCTTAACTGTATTTATAATTTATCCTAGCCACTTACAATTATTATAGAACTGCGCACTTCAGATAGTTCTAAACATCCTAAACACTCTTTGTGGCAGATGCTGACTGTTACGATCTACACGCGTTCACGTCGCAATTTATAGTAAAGATGATAAACTGCTCTTGCTAATGGCAGAGATTTTACTCGACGGTCCATAGCTTGTACTTATCTCTGTGGTACGGATCTGTATCCAAAGGGCTCTCCGGTGTATGCTATGCCAAGGCCTATGCAAAAAGGCACTACGTGTATTAACTCCGGGATTTTTAAAGCTTCTCTACGTGCTTACACGATTGCCGGTTTGCAGGAGGTACAAATATATAATTTAACAGTATAAACATGGGACATAATACATGGACTAGGATTTTTTTTAATAATAGGACTTAGCGCGATCGCCAACGTTTGGGAAAATGCGGGGGAGAGGGGAAAATGATTACACTCAATGGATATAGTATATTGCACTCTGTATTTAGCCCTTTCCTACAACATAGTGTTTGTAAGGCCTCTCGCGCATAATGTAGCCACACAGGTCTTATGCTCGCTCGCATACACACGATCCAAGCTCGTGCAGCAAACGGCACTTCTCTCTTTCTCTCTCTCTCTCTCTCTCTCTCTCTCTCTCTCTCTCTCTCTCTCTTACGTGCACATGCTAGTCTCCAGATCCGTAGCCTGTAGCGTCACATAGTACGCGCTCTTGACTCTTTTTCGCACACGTATGCATGCTCGACGCAGCTCTCGCCTTTCGCAGTATAGCTGGCGCGATCTCTGTCTCTCTTTTTCTCTCTCCCCTTTCTGTCTCGACGTCACTCTTTCTGACTTTCTTTCTAATACGTCGGGTGTACCTTAAGGATTCTCTCCAGGCCCTGTGATTTTTGTCATTTATATTAATGAGATTGTCTTAGTACTTCGACATTGTAAAAAGTCGTGTATGCTGTTTGCTAATGACCTTCAAATTTATATTCAATGATCGCTTAGTGATATTGACCTAGCTGTTGCATTTCTAAGCAAGGATACCAGCTGTATAGTTGAATGGTCTCAGAACAATTGTCTCTTCTTAAATGTTGGCAAAACGAAGGCCATGATTGTCAAATCAACTCAGCTCGTACATACATAAACAACAACCCTTATAAACAATAAACGATTTTTGGTACATTTAATTGAAAAACAATTTCGGTGTGACACGCCCTATCTGGCCAAAAAGCTTTAATTGATTGCCAATATCAAGTCGAGCGCGAGCGTATGTGGAACGGGCGAGCACGCAGCGTGAGCGTTAGCTGTGGTGCCTTACACGGCGAAGCATTTTGCGCGCCTTGTATCGCGAAGCGGTGGCAAGCCACCGTGGCCGCAAGGCCGCGTGTTGCGCACTTGTTACTAATATCTTCGGAATGTAGATCAAATAATCGCATTAAAAACCAAAATCTAAATTTGAAATATCATATGCTTTAGGACGTCTTTGTAATTCTTGAATAAGCGTATCTAAAACTTTATAAAAAACTCCATACGAAGATTATCACATGCTGATCGAGAATAATTTGCATCTTCAGTATTTTCTTCATCAAAAAATATCTCACGTTTATATTGCCTTTTACTATCGTTTTCATATACGTCACTTCCAAAAAGTTCAATAGCTATTGTTTCATATAATTCAAAATTATGCCGCATGTTACTTAAATATAATTACAAAGATTTATACAACTCAGGTGCATCTTTTAATTCCTTTTTTGTCGATTGCAATATTTTGCTAACTGAGTCAAAATGATCTATTATATCGTAAACAATAGTATTATAACAACTTTCTAATTTGTTTAAATTATTGTAAATACCTCTGGCTTCAGATCTAGTAGTAGGTTTTTTATATGGTTTGTCGACAATTAGTAAAAGAACAGATATTATTGGACGATACGATTGGCGTAAATTTTTGCGTGGTTTAAAACGTGCAAACCATCGCATTTTAGACAAACTTTTGAAACTTTCGTACTTCTCTAAAGATTTTGTTAATAGTTCCCATCTATAGGTTGATGCAGAGAAAAAAATTATATAATTTCTGCAAAACAAGAAAAATCCACTGCCAATTCTTTAGCACGTAGCTTTCCACAAGATTATGTATTGCTTTAATATCAGAATTGTTTCTACTTCATACATATACATCTTCAAAGTTTTTGTACTATTTGACATTCGTCACAATAATGCGCACCAATTGCCAAAGAGAAACAAACAAATGGACTCTGGATCTGCTTCATGAAAGGACGTAGAATCAAAATCGTTTATACAGTTATAATAACCTTCATTAATCATGATTTTCTAAAAAAAGGTCAACATTTAGTGTCCGAGTTATAATGGTTAGGATAGTTTGTGGAACGCGTCTCAGAATCACTAGTAATCGTGCGTGTTTACGTAGCTTGCTCTTATAACCTCTGCTCAGTAGTACGTTTCCACGCAGAATATTCAGTACACGCTTGGCCAGGCTTATCACAAGTTTGGGGCAGGCTTGACGCAGCAGAACTGTGCGCTGCGTCGTGTAAAGATGATAGCACAACACTTTCAATATATCCAGATACTTTCGTCTAATGGGATAGTGATGACGCTGCTGCTGCTGCTGCTGCTGACTTGATGTTGCTCGATCCATCACACACGAACGACTGGCACATTGTCGGTGACGGAGTTGTTTTAATCTGTTTGCTCAGCACATACACATATTGATGCCGATCGAACGGAAATATGCACGTGCGATACCGACAATTTTTGGTTGTATCCTGCTTCAAGTCCAGCACTAGATAATGAAATGGTCGAGAGACAGCATCGCTGTAGACTTCTTGCAAAAATTTCGTATCCTCGGGATGAAGCTGTCGGGCCAGATGCTGTATCTGCGAGCGATCGCGAGGGTTCTTCATCAACGATATTTCTCGCTGACCCCGATGAAAGAGATTTTGCGAGAGAAAGAAAATACTCAAATTACAATGATGGCTGCCCTTGACAAATAGATTAACTAAACTCGCACTGGATGACTCACGCATCAGATGGTCGAGAATCAAGAGTTTTGGTCGTTCAGGATCTCCATTGTAGTCCTCCGGCTTTGGTAATCCCTCGTGAAATTCAATACTACTACCAGCAGCAGCAGCAGCAAATTCCTTATAAGCAGGCTGCCATTCTGTATAGTAGAGTAATATACGCTCAAATTGTGTATTGCTCATCTCTGCAATGTATTTGAGAAAATTACCGACAAACACGGTCTTGCCACACGAGGTGGGACCGCAAATCATGCATGTCTAGGGATGTCTTCAACGCACATCCATGATGCTGATGATGATGATGATGCGGTTAGTTGGGTGCAGGTGACGCACACGAAATGCTCATCAGACCGAGCGACACGTGAGATTTATAACACTCCGAGCACCTGTAACGCCCCCTGACGGGGGAGAACCACGAACGCGCGGCGCGGTGTGGCCCCCTCCTCGCGCGTATGCGCAATAGGTCGTCGCGGTTGCCGAAGGCAACCATCAGGCTTCCCCTTTCAGGAAGCTCAATTGCGCGCACACGCGCGCGCTCGATGCGAGCTTCCGAAGGTTAGCTATCAGGCTCGCCCACTCCGGGAGGCTTGTGACGCGCGCGCTCCGCGTTCGAGCGGTTTTGACGGCTAGTTCTGGACTAGGTAAGTTATTATTATTATTAAATATAGAAAAAATTTTATTAGGTTAATACTTTTTAATCGTGATTTTTTTCCCCTTTGTTTGAGCTACATACCCGTACGGGTAACTCTTATCGTCGGCAACAAAACGATGTTTGGAACAGTCAGGCTCACATACTTTACATTCTGCGCGTGTGACCACATCATGCAGCGCTGCACGTCTAATCGCATCAAATGAGACAAATGTGGGTGGTAGTCCACCACTCAGTTTTCGTACAGATTCAAAATTGATCTTTTCCGATGCTGATGCATTCAATCTTATACCCTTGATCTTACATACACAGGATTCACAGCTTTCAGGTGTTTCATACTTATAGGCATAAAATTTTGGCCCCCGGAGACAAAGGTTGTGAAGTATGTGCCTAACCCATAGCCCGCCAACTCGTCAGTGAGTAGTCCTAAAAACGGACCCGTTGACGGCTCATACTCGCATTCCGTTCTCTCGGCTCACATACACTATGGAATCTGCGTGATAGTACAGCACGCGTTCTCCCAGTGGCTCGAGTTCGGAGAAAAGCTTGAGCCGAGCCAGAGCAGTAGTGTAAGCAGCGATAACTACGTTACACTATGGTCACGGCTCAATTTCTAACGTAGAAGATTTCATCGTTGGCCGGCAGTATAGAATTTGCAACTTTATCGGGGCTAGTTAGTAGTTCGAACAATCTTTGCGGGTCTCTTACTATCTCGGTTTTTGTCATGTTTTCGCGCTGCCCAAACTTGACCCTTGAGCGTAGACCAGCATTGAATTTTATCCGACTTTTGTCGAGTTTTATGCCCTCCTCTTGCTCAAAGTTTTGAATATAGCTATCTATTGCTTGCTCATCGTCATTTCTACACTCTGGTGGGTATCCCGATGCATAGATCTTTTCCGCGAAGAATTTACTAATGTACTCGTGGAAGAGACCTCCTTTACACTACCGCTTGTCGAATTGTGTAGTTTTATATGACCATATTTCAAATACCTTAGTGATTACGTAGCCGAATTCCACGGCTTTTTTAAGCTCGTCAGCCACCCAGGTACCGACAAAAACGCGCGCGTTCACGTCTTCGTGCTTACAGTCCTCCTGACACATGGACTCGGCACACGATCTACATCGCGGAAATAGGAGCTTATTATGCATTGTTACGGGTAGAATAGGATTGTAAAGATTTCTCGGCGGTAACACCTCGCACATCAGCAGACCATCAATCTGGCTGATGTCGTTGTCGGGGCCAACTACACGTGCACACTCAACCTCGCCCACATAAAGTTTCGGATGATACTGTCTTTTTGCATTCGATTTGACACCCGACTTATTGGCCAATAATGACACTCATTGAAATTTAATCAGAAGAGGTAGTGTGAGAATTGACGTGAGATTTGATGACGCATTAGATACTGTTATAAATTGCATAATTTATGCTGAGTACGATAATCTGTTGGAGATTGACTCGTCACGACAAGTTTTAGTGGATTACAGTGGTTGAGACTAGATGGCGCTCTTTAAAAATCAAATAAAACCACCTACCAATACAAGCTTTGTGCCAGTCCATACGTCTTTCTTGAGCTGTGCAGTCAAACGGAGAAATGGATCTAGTTATCAATTTTCAGTTTTTCAAGGATAACAAGAGTCGAGTTGTGCCGAATGAACTGCGCTTAGCAGTATTAGATTTAGATGCGATAGCACATTGGATTATCGCGCCTACTTGTAATACGAGATTTTTAAAGAAAGATATTTTAAGAGAGAATAATTGGCTAACACTGTATCATCATGGTCTGGATTGGTACGATGGGGATGTTTCGCTGAAAAAATTTTACAAAACTATGCATGATATTTGCTGAAAAGCAAATAAAATTTATGTGCGAGGAGAGAAAAAGGCGAAACTGTTGAATAAGATTACTACACGTGAAGTTATCAATTTAGAGGAGGCGTACGAGTGTTCCCCTTACTACAAATTGCCGTACTGTGCACGGTATTGTATGCAGCATTCCATTAAACGTTGCGCACTCCAGTACACCTATGCACTCAACAACGCCTACAAACTGAAACTCTAGCTAAATTCGCGTGGTGTCGGGGGCACTATAACTACAATAGCAGAACGTCCTTTCTCACCGCCATACTATCTTTGCAAGAATAAATTCTCTGAATATTCTCCAGAAGTTGCGAAAAATGAGAGCTCATGCGGTGGGGGTTTATCCGGCGGATCAAATTCCAATGACATGGGTAAAACCATGTGGCTTTGTGTTTAATACACATCAGAGTCATGAGAGACGTGGTATGCACTGGGTGGCGATATATATGTCCAAAAATGGTATTGGATGGTATTTTGATAGTTTTGGTGCACAACCATACATCCCCGATCACGTAAACAGTATCTAGAGAAATTGTAAGAAGCTCAGATGGAACCACATTCGATTACAAAGCAGCTTTTCTAATGCTTGTGGCAAATATTGTATCATGTTCCTACATTATATGATTAATGGTCTTGGTATGCAGCGATTTCTCAAAAATTTCTCATCAGATTTAAGAAAAAATGATTAGATTGTCGAAAAATCCATTGCTAAGTTGTAATATAATATTGTAAAATTTTTAAACGCGAAACGATAAAGTAAGAGGATATTTAGCTTGCACAGCTTCAAAAAAGTGCAACCCTACAGATTTTCATTGGATCCCCTCTACAGCACCAGTGATTCTATTGGTCATCCACTTGTTGTGAGACTGTTCCTTATTGATCTCGCCTCCCACCAAAATGAGATTTTTTTGAATATAAGCCGGCGTACTTGCAGCACAGAGAGCACAGTTCTCTTTCACAAGTCTAAAGTAGAAGTTCTCTCTCGGTGACAAGAAACAGTGAAAGAAGAAAAAGATGGCTGGACAAAAGAGATATCACGATAGCCAGGCTCAGGACAGTCAGACTTCCACCAACGCCACCAAATATCGTTGTCTTCAAATTCTACCCATGGTATTTTGCTTAAACAATTCTTATAGAAAAGTTGTTCACATTGGGCTGGAAAATACCTTAGTCGGTTCGAACGACTTCAATCCGAATGTTCGACTGAGTAATAACGAATTTTACGGACTGTGCCTACCGCTTGCCTCCTGGCTACAGTTCCGGGAGCTGTTTGACGAAATCGACCGATACTTCTAGGCGTATAGCGACGATTATATGTTGGATCAACGAATCACTTTTCCCGGATTTTACATCAGATGCATGATCAGCTACTCCGATCGAGCATTTGAATTACTGGAGGACGATGAGACGACAATACGCAAAGACTCTGGTGAGTCTAGGTCAAAAAAAGTGCGTAAACCTTCACTAGTGTTTAAAAGAGTGACGTTTGACAGGTTAAAAGCCTTGTCTAAAATAATAGATCATAGAATTAAATACGTATTAAAAGTTAAAGAGGCAATAACAATTATTGTGAAAAAGCTGGGTGACTATAGCAAAGACAAATTAGTAAATTAGCCCAGTTCACATATTTCACTTCTTACAATGTTGAACGTGCAACGAGAGATTTTGACGAGACGTTTGTAGAGAAGATAGATCAATTATTAAAAGATAAAAATATATATTTAGCTTTAGAATTATATACGAGTTTATTAATTTACATTTATATAACCTTGTCGCATACTTAAATACAACTATATATAAGGATACATAACTATAATTGTATTTAGTTTAAGATTTTTGAATAAATATAATTGTTAAACATATAAATATTTCTACTCACTTACCTATGTACTTTATCCAATACTACCTATCCCTGTTTATCCTTCACCTCGTTGTAGCTATAAACTAGATTTTAAGTTTATCCATAAACACACACACACACACACACACACACACACACACACAAATCATGAACACGCGCGTGATCACCCAGACGAGTCTAACATTTAAGAATTGATTCAACAGTGTAGTCGTGGCTCAGTGGTAAAATGCCTACCTCAAACTCCGAGGAATGAAGGTTCGAGCCCCAGATCTCGCTACATTTTTTATTCGCAATGGAATGGGGAATATACTGAGTACGCGTAGAGGAGGAGGAGGGCAGTGGTCCACATCATACATCAGTCGTTCGTGGATCGTCGGGGTGTCACCTTGACAAGTAAGCTACTCCATCGCTCTCCAAAGTGTCTCGAAAAATCCGAGGTACCTTGGATAGACAGAGGAAGAGGAAGGGGGTTCTCCCCAAAGTGTCTCGAAAAACCCGAGGCACCTTGGATAAACACAGAAGAGGGGAGGGATTCTCGCCAAAGTGTCACGAAAAGTCGGAAGCACTTTGGATAGAAAGAGTCAAGGTCGGTTTTTGTTTACCTCCTCCATGGTGCCTGGATACTACTAACACAAATTGGAAGTAAACACCATATGCGTTTATTTTTGTCACTGCCGGCAACAACTGCTGTCACAACACATTGAAAAGGAAAAAACGAGAGCAGCAATATGTGTCCCTCTTCGGAAAGACTTGCGAAAATTCTTTTTGGATTCCGGAATTGGCTCCGTAGGCCCGGCGCGACTTCGACTCTCCTCCTAGTTCGCGGAATTATCTCCGTGAGTCCGGCGCCTTGCCCAACACGGGTTCGACGCTACCTGAAATTCGTGGAAAGTAACTGCATCATGCACAGATATACTCTAAGTGCGCTTTTTATGAAACTCACGGTTGAGGGTTTAGTAAATAATAGTGTTGTATATTGTGGCATCTGTGAAAATCTCTTACGTTCACATATAATCGCGAGCATATTGACGGCTGAGTAGCAGAATGACTTATCTCGACCGCCGTTTCAAGAATGCCCTATCCCGGGCGCCACGCCGAGAACGTTCCATCTCGGCTGCCGCTTCAAGAACGCCCTATCACGGCAGCGCTTAAAAATGCACAATTCACCTCACTCCTAACGTCATTCAGTTACAATATATATTGCAATAGTAATAAAATTCAAGTTTTGTTAAGATATTTTTTTCTATCGTCAATTTATAATAGGAGTGGAAGTAAAAATTTCAAATAATATAGAATTGAAACACGAAAATTAAGCATTGATTTATAATGGAAGGTGAAATTTTGAAACTAAAAATATTAAAAAACGATGACAGTCAAAAGAATAAATTTTAAATTCTTGATTTGAAACAAATTACTTAAAACTCTTGTTATTTTATATTTCCTAATATTTCAATTCAACATTTTCATTTTAGAAATTGTTAAATTTCATAATTTAATTTTTTTAATTTTTGCCTTTTTTATGTTATAGCCTTCTCAATTTCTATCCAGGTCTTATATACTGCTTAACTTACCAAGCCCGTTTTAATTTGTTTATTGATGGACAACTGAAATTTTCTTTTTATGTATTAGAACGTCATACAAACACCATAAGTACAATGAAACGGGCATGGCAAGTTAAGCAGTAATTATCTTGAAAGTTGTTTCTCGCTTCATTACGATTAAATGTGATAAACTTGACTTTGTTTGATTGATTTCAGTTATTTTCTATCTGTAATTTCGTTGCGGAATATATCAAACTCACCTAAACGTTTACTTTTTCAAAAGTTAATTTTTTTTAGAGATAGAGAATTATAATTGATTATGTATATATAATTGATTCAAAATAATGTTATCTATTAAACGAAAACGTACAAAAACTTTATAGACTTATATATGAAGTGAAAGCAATTCAGATATTAAAGCGATACATAATGTTAAAGAAAGCTACGTGCCAAATAATTGACAGCGGTTTTTATAGTGCAAAAGTTAGTGTATGGTTCCCAGAATGGCAGAGACCCTGTATCTTTGGCTCAAAATGAAGATATTTAAATGAAAAAGCGAGAAAATGTTACAAAAAAGTATATTCATGTCTATTGTGAAAAATGCTTCCCTGAGGAGCTATGAGTTAATTAATTTGTGCTGAAATTTCAAAAATTGCAAAATTCGACATATTTAGTTCCCTACCATTTTGGTAAAAAGTAATTTAAAAATCTGAAAAAATGGAGTTGCTTAGGAAACTGTTTCTAGAACATATTTACTGTGGGTTGGGGAAGTGGCTTCGCCCCCCTGCTCGCCGCGCTCGCTAACTCCCCGTTTTAGTTTCTGTGTGATTTTTATTTTATAAATGTCATCTTTATGATCTGATGATTACGTTCTAATTGATTAAGAACGATCTTATTGTATTGTATAAAATTTGCAGATCATAATAAAGTCAAGAATTTAATGTTTGTTAAAATAGAGAAAATCAAAAGATAAAAAGTAAAAGTACTGAATTAACGTCGAATTTCTACGTCTTATGGCGTTTTGATTTTTCTTATTTTTGATTATATGTTACAATTTTAAATAAATCTGGCCCGCCACTCTTTCTTTTAATAACCATTACGGCTTTGTTGTATGACCTGTGGCCTCTAATATATGTTGATGATCGATCTTTTCGTTTTTACGTAGCATAATGAGGAAAAAAATCTGTTTTTCATTTTATTAAAGACTTCCTAGGTCGTCACCATAGCTTCGTTCTAATTAGAACAAATCCAGACAAAAATCCCGGGTGCACAACATTTGCCTTCATTCTACCCGAATTGTCCACCTATCTCAGCTGTCTCTCAGTAGCCAAGTTTCTTTCTAACTTGATTGATGTGTTTTTATTTAGTTATCACATTCGTCAATACGGGTTGTTTTAGTAATTAAATTTTCTCAGGAAAGAATTAGTAGAATATCACGATATTTGTACATAAAGTAGTTCTTATCATGATTCATCAACATGATTTCGTTAAGAAGTTCTATAGTTTAGTTTTTGAGTTGTAATGATTTAAAAATTTGCACTTTTTGCTCTAACGGACAGTAATCTAAACTCTCTGCGGTATGGAGATGAATAATTTAATTCTCGTTAAGGAAACGAATACACCTTAACTTGTCAAAAAATAAATTCAATTTTTTGTTTATATTTTTCATAAATCGTTTAAAAAAAGAATTAAACTATTAAATATATTCAGATATAATGTAAAAAAAATAAAACAATGTTTATATGTGTCATATTATCAGGTATGACATTTCTTCGAAGGCCAAAATTTAGAATTTCCATTTTTCAGCTACCGCAGACATAAAATTTGGGCTCTAAAAGGCATTTTTATACTGATAGATATGCTTGAAACACCTATAGTTTCCAGATAAATGTTGGGTTTTACAAAAAAATATTATTTAAAAAAGTTTTCTGAAAATAATCAACAAAAATTGTTAAAATACTTTAAAAAGTAACAAATTTAGCGAACCTCCGTTTGACCGTCATATAAGTATTTATTCAAAAACTGAAAAACTACAACAAACAAATATTTTCAGTAAACATCTTGACCCAATGACCTATCCCTTGATATTTCCATTTAGTCATCCACGACGGCAACCTAATATAAAATGTACGAAATAAGAATATAAAAATAATAATATATCTACACTACAGTTTTATTTATATAGATTAAGCATACGTAGTGATTTGAATCCTTATTTAAATTTGTAAAATTTATCACAATAATTCATTCTTGTTGTTTTGACAAGGGTCGAAGAATGTCGATTATATTATTTACGTACTCACCAAGCATAATTAAGAACTGAAATGAAATGAAGGATTAATGGATTACGTTTCCAATCGGGAACATATTGATAATTCTCGAATTAAAAAAATAGTAATATTACCATCATCTTATATAGGTAGTCCTAAATCAATACAACAAAATTATCCCGGGCTTGAACCGAGATCCTCTGGCTTGCAAGGCAGACACTCTGTCGTCGCACCACGGCCGCCACCGCATTGCACTCTTCTGCTCGTCTTCTTATAGTAATTTGAAACCCGTGACGTGTATACACACGTGACACCAGATATTTTTATAAACATGACATGTAATCCAAATTAGAAAAAAATTGAAGAGAATTTTTTACCGTATGAAAGCACAATAGATCGTCCTGATTTAACTTAATGGTTACCCTTCTTACCGACAAAGAAAAAAGAATAATGAAATTACGTTTCCAAAACATAGGATTGCAGATAATAGTTTTGTTGTACCGTAAAATCCATATTTATTATTACTTTTAGAATTTCATATTAATGTAGAAATATGTAGTACGATTAAAGCTATAAAATATTTGTTTAAATATTTTCATAAAGGTCCTGATACAGCTTTTTTGAAATTTGCAAATTAATATAATCCAGGTAATGGAGACAATGTAAACAAAAATAACGATTCATATAAATATGATAAAATATCACAACATCTCTCCACCAGATATGTACACCTGAAGCTATCTATCGCATATGGGAATTTTTACTACATGAACAATCTTACGTAACTAAAAGATTAGCTGTTCATGAAGAAGATATTGATATCTTGATTTTCAAGAAGGATGTGAACACGAAATTATTGATTAAAATATCGATACTACATTGACATTTTGGTTTAAATTGAATAAAGAAAATAAAAATACAACGCAATATGTATATCACAAAATTCCGTACCATTATGTTTTTGATGAAAAAACAAAAAAATTAAATGAAAAAAAAAAAAATGTATAAAACCTCTCATTAGTAAAATGTATTTTGTAAATCCAAATAAGCGTGATGCTTTTTTCTACGACTTTTATTATTACATGTACGTGGTGCAAAATCATTTGCGGATATACGTACTGTAGATGGAATTATTCATGATAAATATGAAAATGCTTGTACTTATATGAAGAGGTATTATTAGTATTGATGAAGAATGGAATAAATGTTTGGCAGAAGCTGCAGTATGCAAGTTTCCAAAATCTATGTGTGAATTATTCGCATACATTCTTGTATTTCAAAGACCTATAAATTCGTTAAAATTATACGATAAATATAAATGTCACTTTATTGACCGTAAATTACCAAGAATTCAAGCAGAACAAAGAGCGTTAAAAAACAGAGAGTATTTTATTATTACATGGGTTGAGATTAATTTCCATATATCTAGTATTCAAAATAATTCTAATGATAAAGAATATAATAACGAATTACAAGTAAGTAAAGATGGTGAAAATTTAGAAACATTAATTATTTCTTTGTCTACCAATAAAAAAAAATTTATGATTTGATCATTACTGCTACAATTCACAGTATAGGAAATCTCCCTAAAAACACTTTTTTCAAAAGTAATAACCTTGGCAAGAAAAAGACAGTAGTAATAAAAGTAGAGAAATCTCTAAATATAAAAATGTCAAGTAAATGTTTTTTCTTGCTGTACTCATTTTATTTTAACTTTAATTTTATCTTATATTTTATCTTATATGCGTATAGCTAAAAAAACATTTACTTGACATTTTTATATTTAGAGTTTTCTCTACTTTTATTACTACTGTCTTTTCTTGCCAAGGTTATTACTTTTGAAAAAAGTTTTTTTAGGGAGATTTCACATCTTTTACAAAGAAAATTGTCCTTGAAATCTTGATCTATTTAATAGACAACGAGCTACTATTGCTGTAGAGATTGATCGCATCGCGCATATAATCGTATGACATTATTATATCTAGTACATAATTCAATTCAATTCAATTCAATAATATATATATATATATATATATATATATATATATATATATATATATATATATATATATAAACACAATCGCATGTCACTGTCACCGAGTAGCAGACGAATGTCGGTAAAGTACATTAACTGCTGCAAACACTGGCGTATAATACGTACATAAAAAGAGTCAATTAATTAGTAATTAATTACAATTGACGCAGAACAGGAAAGAGACTCTAATAAACCAATAATTAAAGAGAGAGATAAAGAAACGCACTTAAATTACACTATCGCCGCGAGGTACCTTAACGCACGCTGGAGAGCTCTCCTACCTGAATCGCAAACGGGACGTGAACGGCGCGACGTAAAGTCCTGGCCGCACGTGGATGGGATGCACCTTCCTCGGTTTCAGGACGCCTCGACGTCTCGAGGGAACCAATCCAGGTCCACGGGCAGACCTTTTCAGCCCTGCCGCGAAGTCCCAACACTCGAAGAAGACACTCTAACAGCACACCGCCCGCAAAATTGCATTCACACACGCGACGCACGGAAATACAAAAAGGAGAGTCGATCGTCCTGAAAAAGACGTTAATAACGACTCTATTCGCACGCAGTTAATACAGGATTTTTCGCTAGGCGCAAACAAAAGAAATTCGCAGAGACGACTGATAACTCGAGAGGAACTGTCAGAACTGAACGACACGTGCTCCCGCGCGCTAGAGCCCGCGCAAACGGCAAAGGCCCACAGCGGCGCGCGCATGCGCTCGACCGCTCTCGCTGAAATGCTCGCCGCGCTACGGCGCGAAATTCAAAATTAAGTAAGCGACTCTGCAGAACCCGAACAAAAGTATTTTTTAACCGTTCAAATTTATTAACAGGAGTAGAACAAGGTTCTCCACGATACGTATTACATTGTTTATCATCTTGCACTCTTCTAGCGCTTTTATCTTCGTTGAGAGATATGTACGGAGTGCTATTTCGTTTCATTTTTACATCTATCCTGACTGATGGTTTAAGATAATACTGATTCGAATGTTTGTTCCTGCAAGCTTTATATAGTTTCAAACCAGTTTCTTAATATCACCACTTATAGGATTATACTTGACAATGCGATTATGTAGAATTAGACAATACGCTGTAGTGTCCATGCGTATATTACGCTTACATTCAATTTCAAGACGTACGTCTACAGCTGCCTGTTTGAGTGATTCATTTTGTTTTGAGCAGTCGATAGCTATGAGTGGAGCATTTGTAATGAATTCTTCTTTGCTTAGAAGGGGATCTATTACAATTCTATCAGAATAATACGCATTCTGAAAATTAGCATACATATCGTAAAGCATAGCAAACTGATTGTTTAAAATATCAAGATTCAGATTTCCATATGGATAGCTCTGCAAGTTCAGGAAATGTTTGACATTACTAATATTACAATGATCAAAATGACTAGCATTTTGTCTTCGTACACCTTTCCTCCCTGTTTGAAAACCGAGAATGATAAAACGTGGTTTCTCCAGCTGATTCGATGTTTTTACAGTCCATACATGTTGCGTGGTTGTTGGAAGTACTGGATACTCATACAACTCCCACAAACAAAAACTCATCGAAATCGGTATATCTTTTTGAATATAGTTAAATAGTTGTATTTTTCGTCGGTCTAACAGCATGAGGTAGGGCATAAGCCACTCTATACGATTGATGTCGATTTTGAATTCTTCATATGTCGGTCTCCCGTTCACCATTAAAGCCTCTTGCAAACCAGCATTCAAATCATTTCGCGATCTTGTGAGTATAAGTTCATGCTTAACGTTTACAACGATTTTGCAATAATCTTCAGCGAAACCAAAAATCATTGATAGAGGAACTGTCACATTAAAGTTTTTATTATTATCAGCTATATTTCCCACGTCAGTAATAGGTGTTCAGCCAGAATTTTCAAGATACTTTAATTGACTAGGTGAGAAAGATGTGTAACCTTTCATCAGGGTTGTAGCAGCAACGTTCTTACATCGATCAATCTCTATGGCATTATTGAATGCAAGTGAGGTATAGGATTGATGTGCATGAACCTCATAATGCGAGACAGACTCATCAAAGATAACAGGGGATTGTACGTTAAGAACTGATTCCATTTTTCTGAGGCACACAGCAACAACAGATAAACCTACAAGTTATTTTTTCAGTACTTTTCTCGCTTGAGGTCCCGTTCTTCCTCATCACGCACTTTGAGACCGAGACTTTGTAGAAACTGACTGTTCTGACGTGTTAATCGTTTGATCACTCGTGGCTGACTGACTGTCTGACGACATACTGAGCTATTAGTATAGCTTTTGTCAGCATTAAAAACAATACCCATTTCAATGGCTTTTTAAATGCAGACGAATTGTAATAATTTCACCTCGGAGATTAATCAAATCACCATCTTGATCTACTATGCGTAGTTGTAGGTGATCGATCACTTTCACAGATATTGGCAAGTAAATTATTTGTTTAGGCACTTCGATTATCTTGTAGCCTGGCGGAACTGCTGGGAAAAATTCATGTATTGTATGAACTTTCTGCTGATTTATGTATGCTCCTGTCGTAATGTTACATTCAACTCGTAAAGCGTTCACTTTGAGAATAGCTACTAGTACATCTGAGTTGTGACTTATATAGGTCTTCCAAAGGCTTGGAGTGAATCCTAGTAGACGACCAATCGAGTCAGTTGGTCGGAAATCTATTTCATGACTACACATAATAACACTTCGTAACGTATTGGTTTGATACTAACTTTTATACCTCGAGTATCGAGGATACCTTGTAGAGTTCGATCAATATCCTCAATCTCATAACTGCCAGTAGGTAGTTCAATTATTTCTTGACCAACATAAAATTTATTACAGTTTTCATCGACGTTCGGTATAGAATTAAAAGTTAGCAGCTCAACAAGTCCAAGACTGTATTGTTTATCCAAATCCAGTTCTATTGGAGGAAAATAGTGCGTCTCAAGGGTTGAGGAGGTGCCGGAAAGGCTGAGAGTCATTGATTCAACAACCATCTTGAGTAGACTAATTCAAATCATTCATGTAGATTTCTTTTTATATAGACAAAAATTATCTTTACGATTGAGCTGATTGCAGAGAAATTTCAGACAGAGATGACCACAGATGAAAGTTGAAAATTCCTGATACCTTCGAATCAAGGAGGTTTTCGATAAGGGCTATACAGCCAATTGGTCAACTTAAGTCTTTACAATAACGCAAGTTTCACCTACGAAGCCCTATACTTATCATCTAAAAGATTATCAAGACAAACCAATAGCTGGAGGATTCTACGAGGAAAAACTTCTCAAGAATAAATATCCAGATGTCTATTTGATTGAGAAAGTTTTAAGAAAAAGAGGTGATAGAGTTTATGTAAAATGGTTAGGTTTTGACGATACTCATAACAGTTGGATTAATAAAAATGATATGTAAAAAAAGAAAACATTAATAAATTATAATTGATGTAAAATTTATTGTTCATTAATTTACATTTCCTTCAATTTTTTTACAAGTACTGGCAATATAATTTCATTTATTTGTAAAATTCTTCTTCTAAAAGGTTTTCGATCACGTGCAACCTGCTCCCACTTGCTACATCGAACTTCATGATACGCAAATTTCCATTTATACATCAAGTGTATCGTTGGTTCTTCCTTGAATCGTACACGCTTCTCTTTGCTGGAATCAGACGTTTCTAAATTGAATTTTACATGAAATATGTGCATATTTGTATAATTCGAACTTACCCATTTCGTAATATTTGATAGTGCCCCCAGGCAAGCGTATCAGTAGTATTATCTTGAAGAAATCTTTTATCATCGTAAGGACTGAGAGCAATCTTCCTCTGTCTAATGGTCTCCACCTTGTGAAGTTTGGATCTTATAGCGTATTTCTCTCGACTCTGAATGCATGAATTTCGTAGACAGTCCAAATAGTCATTAAATTCAATGGTTTTCTTTACAACTGAAGCTTTGATACCCTTGATTTTTTTCATACTATCTTGATTATTTACACGTGCACTGTACATTTTGCTTCTCAATCCAACAAATTCAGTGAGAATCTGACCATTACACTCATCTTTCATGAGTCCAACAATTTTCTTATTAACACGTGGCATGTTAAATATATTATCTGCAGAATAATCTGAAGTATCGAACATGTGAATATTTCTTTTCATATCTTCATAAAAATCATCACATTTAATAGCATAGATAAAGCTATCAGTATCTGTATACAATAATTTACAATCATCTTTATACACTTGTCGCATATAATTATAATGAAAATCATACATCAGTGTCTTGGAGAGATCTAGAACTGTGAGGCCAACATAGATTGGTTTATTTATAAGTATGTCAGTCTGATTTAACTGTATGGCAACTAAATTTTCATTAAATATTGAACTACTGTGAAAGTTTGGCTTTCAAATTTGAGCTTCTACGCCATATCTTCCATCATATTTACTCATAAGCTTAACTGAAACTCTTTTTCTTACTTTTTCCATAGTCTTACCAAATAATGAGCAGGATATAGATTATAAACATACATGCTCTGATCTCGAAAATTTTCGAAAACTTCTGCTAACAGCAAAACATCAGTCTTCATATAAAGATCTGAGTACTCGCCAAGTGTTTGTATATTAAATGTACTCCATACATTTTGTTCATGCTCATAATCTCGATCAGATATCGATGAGTCATTGAGAATGCTGAAAAAATCCTCTTTTTCAGGCAAATTACACTCTTCTAGTTTTTTCCCACGAGCTTATATACTCATAGGGTAAAACACCTTTTCTTGTTAACGAGTTTATTTGTGTCGTACTCAGATCACTAAATTCTTTATTAACAATTGAATAGTCTTGAAGAAATGATGCTAATTTTTCAAGTGATGTAGGCATAAATCTAAATGAATCTAAAAATCTTATCTTCATTTTGCTGTTTTCTACGTGCTTTGTAAATGAAATATATTTTTCTTTTGTCAGAGGTAGTAAATCAATCTGTCCTGGAAAATGGTTTGATACATCAGTAATAATAAAGTGTGCATCATAACCACTTAAATTATGAAACACAACTGGAACTATTTTTGAATCTTGATAGTTTAGATTGCAGGTAGCATGTGCAGGTCCTCGATATTTTCCAGTGAGATGACAGTGATCACGCACCTTTGCATCATCATTCAACAATTTTTTACAAATATGACACGTTTTTGAATCATAATAACCTATTAATTCAGTCTGAGATAGAACTGGCATAGGTAAAGGGTTCGCATATAAATCACTTATTTGTTTTTCTATGTTTCTTAACTGTTCAGCAAACCATTTTGACGCTTCAGGTCCTCTATAAAAGGCATATTTTGATAGTGAATCGTTGTAACTACATTTCAGATAGTAACTTATACTATAAATTTCATGACTTTGTATTGTTGCGTGTTTGTTTTTTCATCTTGACTTATTGGTTTTAACAAACATTCACAGTCTGCATAGATTATGAAAGATAACTTTTCATTGTAGCGATGATTTTTAAACATTATCACACTATTTTCTTCATTAGGCATTCTAATTCTACATTTATTTTATATTTTGTAATGCTCTTCATGCTTTATTAAGTCATCTTCTTTATAAAAAAAATTTAAACATCTATCACAAACATAGAGTTTCTTTTTTCTATTTGTCAAATTATTACTGATTAAACGTGACAGACTTTTAATGTATACATAATGTGATTGAGATAAACACTCATCACTTTCATCAACATCACCACCATCTAAATTATCATTTGTGAGTAAAAGAAGATTGATAAGATTACTCTTTTTACATGATGTTAAATAGAGAGGTGTAATATCTTTGTTATCTAGACCAAACACATTTATTGATATTGCATTATTTTGCTTTTCAAATCTTGGGATACTTTTCAATGATACTGGCAACTCAATACCTTTCATATTTTAAATGTTTTCATACTGAATATAACTATTCAACCTATTAGAATGATTTCCATGTTTTACTGGATATAATGCAGATAAAATTGCCCATATAAAGCATTTGTTATCAAAATTTTCAACATTTATGCATGCTTTCCTTCTCTATGAATGCTGGTAATGGTATATAAGAGCTACCGGCAAGCATTAGATTAAATTTATTTATATTTATCTGTATGTTTTCAATAGAATGTAGAGTCCAACCAGAATCACGTTCTTGAAATTCTTCAATATCTGTGAGTAGAGGTTCAATAACATTAGACTTGAACCATTTGTTTAACAATGTTGCAGATAAAATTTCATGATTTTTCGTGTTGAAATATCTAGTTTCAATGCACTCTCCTTGTTTTTCTTCGACATTTTCATTATTCTCTACACATGTTTTTCTAAATTTACATGATAAAACAGTGTTAATTTTAAAAGCTTTATCATTTGAGTTCATCATACTTTTTATTCTTTGTGAAAATAATATTGCAGAGTCTCGTAGGAAATTAATTATATCAATGTGTGTCAAATTTGCTATAACAGCACTCCTCATGCGGTTTTCAAAGGCGTTATCCATATCAATCCAACGCACGCGATCAGTGACAGTATTTTGTTTATTTACTTGTACTCCAGCACCGCTTTTTCTTCTAGTCATCATTTCAAGTCTTGCTCTCATACATTCTATTTTTCCCATTATACATATAATGCTTTGTCGTTCTTGAACGGTAAGCTTTTTATTACTCAAAACTTTACGAAATGTCTTTAATGTTAAAAGAAATTGATGGTTCCATCGTGTTATAGTGGATAAATCAACTGTACTTGTAGCAGAAAATAATAATCTTTCAACCTCTTCCAAGAGCTTAACTTGCTGTAGGCATTCATTTATAATATCCTCCATTTTCCCAATTGATATCTATTAATAAAATAAACAAAATATTGTTTAATTTATATATTTTAATACGGATATTTGTGATTGATATTGTAAAGTAAATAAGATAAAAGTAGATAAAAAAGATCTATTCTTAACCAACAGATACGACTGAACGAGTGTTGGATGGTACAACAGAGGTCTAATGCCTAATGCGGGAGTAGTGTGTGTATGCCTACTACTTAACCACTGTCAGATGTGTGAGATTGATATCAGATGTGACATTTAAAAAAATTTGTTTAATTTAATGTAAATAGTAATATTCATACCACTATTAGTTTATTTTAATGTTGCTGATATAATCTGTGTAGAAGATTTCTTTCAATGTGATAATAAACTAATCCTTGTAGAAAGACAACTAAAATAAATTTCATCAGCGCTATGACTTAAATACCATAATAGATGCAAGGGTGGGGGAAATTTTTCATTTTCGTTTCATTATTTTCATGTGTGAAAAATGAAGGCTATCGATGAGAGTCAGTGCATCGAAAATTCATCTCTAGTCGCCAGCGTGGGGACTATAGGAAACGTATTTAAAAGTACGGAGGAGGGGGGAGGGGGTAACGAAGAAAGCGAGAAAGAGAGTAGAAAATTGAGGCGCTTCGAACGAAAATTTGTCTGAGTGGGGACTATGGGAAATGTATTTAAAAGTACGATGGAGAGAGGAGCTGACCTCGTCCGAAAAAAAAACACAGCGAAGATGCACCCTGCAGAGCATCTGTGTACTGTCAAGCTATATCGGTTGGAGCTCTCGCTCGCTGTAAAGAGTCAGTGTAGAGAAAACATACGCCTGCAGGCGTCTGCGTGGGGACTATGGGGAGTGTATTTAAAAGTACTGGGGAGAGGCTAGCGGAGAATCGGTAGAGAATCGGCGCGCTTTGCTCGAAAATTCGTCTCCAGATGTTCGGTTGCAGCTCTCGCTGTAGAGAGTCAGTGTACCGAAAACATAAGCCTACAGGCGTCTGCGTGGGGACTATGGGAAACGTATTTAAAAGTACGGGGGAGAGGGTAGTGGAAAATCTAAAGATCTACTACTCTTTCGACTCTACTGCGCAGGCTGTAGAGAATCGATGCAATACGCTATTGTGGGGACTGTGGGGAACGCATTTAAAAGTACGAGAGAGGGGGTAGTCGAAAAATCTCTGGATCTAGCTGTATCTGTTGTACCGCCCGCGATATACAAAATCGGCGCGCTTTGAACGAAAATACTGCTTGTAGAGGTCTGAGTGGGGACTATGGGAGATGCATATAAACGTATGAGAGAGGGGGTAGCTGTTGTCGTTCATAGAAACATGAAAATAGACGTTGTACGTCGCAAGCGTGAATGAATTTAGCTTGAGAAGCTTTTTTAGTGGAAGGGGTACAAATTCCTAGTATATTTAAGCAGTCCTCTGCTCCATGTTTGTATACATTTCCGAGTGTACTCGAGCAGTATACTGTTCTCTACAATAGTTGCGAAAGCTGTAGAAGTTGTAAGTATATTTTAAATATTTTATTATTTTATTTATAAATTTATTCCTAATGAGTAATATTTTCATAGAAAACATGGATTTGATTGTTGATACCCCGGGCTTGAAGGGGCAAAACGATGAATTCGTAGTCAAGGAGTTGGCCTACATTGATCCTAACGAGCCAGCAGCAGTAGCTCAACTAGCTACATTTCAACCACCGCACTCTTGGTACGATTTGTCGAGCGATGTATGTTATGACAAAATTTGGCGCTAAGATGGTGTTGGAGTTGGATGGAAGTTTCGAAGTTTTCCTACCCACCAAAGTAAATGCCTTCCTCATCCAGAACAACACCAACGAGGAGAAGTTGAAGAATGAAATTGATACTAGAGATATTTATCTAGTATATTATGGACACAACATTATTGAATTCATGTAATAATTTATCTCCACTGCGTATAGTATTAAGGATTTTTATATAACATCTTACATTGAAAGTATTATCCAATTTATAATCCAACTCTAACGGTTCTCTAATGCTATTTCTAACGAATATTTGAAAACAATATTTATACACAAAAAGTGATCGCATATATATATATATATTAGATTCATATAAGTTTACAATGTACTCAAACTGTTCTAACGCTATTTACAACACTATTTATAGACGATAACTTTTAGCTTAAGACTATGTCAAGGAGTGCGGTAGCGTCCCGATAGCGAGTATAAGCTGTATACATTGTACCGTTGGACGCGCCCAGATGGCAAGTATAATTTTTATATACTGTGCTGTCGGGAGCGCACTGTGATCTCATATATACATTTATTTTGTATTATTATTATTATTTGCTAAATTCTATAATTTATACTAACTTTAAAGATTTTTTATATAATTACAAAAAATGGATTTACATAGAAACATTAACAACAATGGATCGATGGGTGAGTGTTTATAGTCAAGAAAAAATGGCACAGATTTATACTGCGTTTAGCTTTAGCTATTTAGTTGTGTACTTATAATTGCATTGAAATGATCACATCAACGTAATTTCCCATAACTAATTAAAGAATATATATTTATGTAAATCCTAGTTTTGAAAAGAAAGAAAATGTTATTTCTTACAAGGTGTTGTTTTTTACAAAGTATTATTGTTTACAAAATGTAATTTTTATAAGTATTATTTTTAAAAAGCAAGTGTTATTTCAGTTACGAAATTGTTCAAACGGTAAGTTTTAAAATAGTGAAAAATGAGAATCTGTCGCCAAAGATAATAAAAGAATTAAATGACGAAAGCTGATTTAGTTCTTTTTTTTGTGTAAAAAGTTACATCGCAATTTTCATTAAGAAAATTTCCAATTGAACAAGCATGTAAATTTTATTGTCTATTTTTCGTAAAAGATTCAGCTTAACTGGGGCAGAAAGTTTTGAGATACGAGGGTGAAAACGTTGCGATATCGGAAAACTAGGCTGTCTTGTAAGGGCTGTAACTTTGCCTTCGACCAATGAGAATGAGCTCACCAAAAAAGGAATTGAAGGCCTTTCTGAGACGAAAACTTTAAGAAATTGTTTTGCTCAGAAAGCCTCAAAATTAAAGTATGCCAGTACTGCTCGACCGTCCGTCCTATAACGCGAAATATGGTTAAATAAGGCCCTGAACCCCAACTTCGAGGACTTCGTAGATAAGATGCTAAAACCCAAATAAACAAAACCAAAATAATTACATCTTTTTCTACTATATTTGGACTGTCTTTCCTGAAAATTTGAGCTAGATTGGGGCAGATGGACCTGAGATATAGGGGTGCCAATATGGCGATTTTGGAAAACTAGGCTGTCTTCCAAGGTCTATAACTTTTTATTGGAATGATAAATTTAAGATTTTCATAAGGGAAATTAAAGTTTTTTCCAAGACGAAGATTTTAAGACTTTGAGAGCTTAAATCGACTACAAAACAAAAAAATAGCATGCGATCGAAGATACGCAAAAAGTGGAAAAAATGAGTGTATACCTTTTGCCCTACAGAAAAGGCCCCTTTAAGTCTGAGGTTCTCGGACCTTTTTTGCTAGAAAGCTGACGTTATAACGAGAAGATCCCTATTTTTTGGCTTTAAAATATTGATTAGGTAACCCTGTGCAAATGTTTGAATATAGCCATTTTTTCACGATTTTCGAAAATTTAATAATTTATCACGGGAGCTAGGGAGCACCTAGAGGGCTAAAATTTTAGAAATAGCCGTTTTTTCTAATATACTTTAACATACAAAATCGGCGGGCTGATTGGGCGACCCCCCCCCCCCCCCCCCCCCCGACACCGAGTTGACGAAATTCATAGGAATGACCCATATATATATATATATATATATATACAGTAATGAGGGAGAGAGACATAACGAGAGTACGATAGTAAACTCTTTATAATATCTCCATTAATAGTACATTAATATAATATAAATTATATATAGCTTGGCTGAGTAATCGCTACTAATAATACATTAATAAAACATTAATTTATATTGATTGACTGAGTAATCGCCATTAACTATAAATGGTTAAAATATTACTTTTCTATTGATCTCAGAGGGTACAGCTGAAATAAAATAGGCTCTGTGGACCAAATCAGTTTGCCGTACGGTGCGACCCGGGGGCTGCTAAAGGGAGATCCTGGATGGAGAGGCGATCTAATAGTCCCTTCAAGACATACGGTTGACCCGAACCATCTTTGGCTCCTGCTGACAGCAAGACGGGAGGCCGGTTACCTAGCTAGTTTCGGTCAACCGGCTCGAGCGAGTACATATTATTGCGTGACATCCGCCGGAAACTCTCCAGAGAGCCGATCACCTGTGTTCGGGGTGGGAAGCTCGAGAGAGTGGAGGTGGGCTAGTGCGATAGCGCGTGCTATACCCTGACATGATGTACCCAGTCTAGCACCGCCTACAGTCATGTGTTGGGGCCATGTCAGCTGCCCCTATAGACGGAGAGATCCAGGGGGTCAGACTCATGTCAGGATGAAGAAAAATGCTTATAATATGGGAACCACAAACGAACTCAGGGAAAACCCACAGGAGAACCTGGAAGTTGAAACCTTAAGGGTGCCAAAAACATATGTCGGTGGATATCCAATCCACAAATCAAGCAGCAGTAGCAGTATAGGCAGCACCATGAGTGCTGCAGCATATCGGTATGACAAGAACGCTGTGGTAGGAGAAGAGAGCCAGACCATAAGGGATTGACTACAAACCCACGCCAGCCTGCGAGATAAGCTACGGGAGGTGCGTGAAACGGCCAAGGAAATGACCAAAATCCTGGAAAAGCAAAAGGGGTTGAATATCCAGATCAAAGAAGGCTTACCCTTAATAGAATCCATGATGATCGAAGCTTTCACTCTTCTTGACCAGATAGAAGATGTCGCGAAGAGGCAGTACCACAAACAATCTAGTGAGGACAATGCAAAGCCTCAAACTGGTTGTTAGACACGCGACTAGAGACATCGTGATTCTGGTAACGTTAGACGTAAAAAATGCGTTTAACTCGGCAAGATGGTACGACATACTTGCCGCCTCAGAATCATTCGGTACGCCGCGATACATTATGGGTGTTACGGAAGATTATCTGAGGGACCGGGTTATCGAGTATGACACGAAAGAAGGGCGTAGAAGAAGGCCTATAACTGCAGGAGTTGCGCAGGGTTCGATCTTGGGGCCAGACTTCTGGGGTATCTTGTACAATAAGCTTCTGAAACTCGAAATGCCGGGGGAGGTGTTGCTCGTTGGATACGCTGATGACGTGGCCGCGGTTATAACAGTACGGAATGTGGGCTTCGCGCAAGCGAAGTTAAACGCGATCATGAGCAGAGTGCTATGGTGGATGGCACACCACGGATTGACTTTAGCACTTGATAAGATCGAAATTATCCTACTGACAAGAAAGTGGATACCGACCATCATACCCATGAAGGTAGGCAGCGAGACTATAACGACGAAACCATCAGCTAAGTATCTAGGAATAACTCCAGACACGAAGTTGAACTACGGGGAGCACCTAGATCGCGTCTGTAAAAAAGCCACGACTAGAATAGCGCAACTTAGCCGACTCATGGCTAATGTCTGTGGGCCTAAGCCAACAGTTAGGCGGCTACTCATGGCGACCATTAACTTTATCCTGTAATATGGAGCAGAGGTGTGGGCCGACGCTATGACTATGAATAAGTATCAGACAAAGATTATGGCGGTACAGCGAAGGGGAGCCCTTAGAATAGCATGCCCCAACTGGACGGTCGCGGCTGAGGCATCGATGTTAATCGCGGGGGTAATACCCGTAGATCTTTTTGCGATTGAACGCAAGCGAATCTACGAGGCTCGTATAGCGTCGAATAGCACCTAGATTGCCGCGGAAGAAGGAGAAATAACAATGCGCCGATTGGCAGGCTAGATAGACCGATTATCCAAAGGCTAGATGGACTAAGACCCTTATAAAAGATGTGGACCCGTGGGTGGACAGAAAATGGGGGAAGGTCGACTTTTACCTTACCCAGTTTTTCTCCGGTCACGGATACTTTAGGAGCTACCTGTTCGCGATGAATAGGGTGGCAACACCGGAGTGTAAGTACTGTGGTGACGAACAGGTTGACGTAAGACTCACGTTTTTTGACTGCCCTCACTGGGCTGAAAAGCAGAGTACTGGAGCTGATGATAGGGGCGTTAACGCCCGAGACTGTAGTCGAAACGTTGCTTGACGGTAAGCAGAACTGGGACGAGATACAAGGCGTACTTGGAGACGGTTCTCCGCGCGAAAAACAATGACGGTTGTTTACAAGACTAGTTGACGGCTAGCACAGCTTAAGACGGTATAGCGCAAAGAGGAGGCGACCATGCATTTTAACTGGCAGCAGCGGCATATACAAATTTCGCGACGGTAAAACTCTGCATTTAACCAAGCCCTTGACTTCGTCAAGATTGTTGTAATCATCGCCAATCAATTCGCAACACTCTTTACCTATGAAAATATGCGGATGACCGATTGGGAATTTTCCAGGCTTACAGATGTACGGTACAGCGAACAAATGTCTGTATATTTGATTTTTAAGCCGTCTTTGACTTTGTAAAAAGGTATGATGTTTTCTTTTCCGAAAAATGCATCTCGCGGATTTAAAGTTATTCGTCTCACTAGAGGATGATTTTTCACATATATATGCCAACATGGCGTTGGGAGTCAACGAGCCTCCCGACCTCGGTGGAGAAGTTTTTATAAATGCCATCCGAATAAAAAAGTAACCGCAGTCGTTTGCATAATTTGTGAAAGTGTTTATCATAGAAGTGATTTTAATAAACTAAAAAACATCATTGCAATCAGTGATACGTTCGTAATTTGCCCAGACCATTCATACTTGGATCTAACCTCAAAAACAAGTGATGTGGCGCTTAATGACTCGGCTAAAATTATCATAGCACAAATAAAATTAAGACAAAGAGAATCGATAAGAGAAGAATACTTAAACGACATAATTAATAAAACCAACAATGTAGATCTAAACGTATCAAGTGAACAATCTGAACTCGAAATGCTAAAAATTGAGAATAATCTGTTGAAACAGCTGGTTACAGAAATGAAAGATAAAAACCAATTACTAAACAGTGCATTAAATAAAAAGCAAGATGTACCTAATATACCAAGCTACTCACAAGTAACCAGTAAGGAAATTAACAAGGAGGTTATCAAGCAGAAGAGAATACCTAAACTAATCATAAAAAAGAAGAATACTGTCGACAGAAATAATCTAACATACTTAGTCTCTCATTATCTAAATAAAAAGAAAATAAGTTTCAAAAATGACCATGAAATAATAATCGACTGTATGAATGAAAACAGTGCCATAGATGCTGAAAAATTTCTGAAAGAAAAACAGTATCAGTAAGTGAAATAAAGAAGGAAGAGATCAAAAAACCAAGACTAAAAGTCGTAGGAGTGGATAATTTTGAGAAGATGAGTTTGAAAGATATGGAAGCTGACATTAATGAAAGAAATTTTAAATATTTGAAAACCAGCTGCACCGCAATTCACCATTTCGAAAATAAGAGAACAAAGCAGATTAGCATCATAATTGAAGTCTCCTCAGAAATTTACAAAAGAATAAAAGATAACAAAAACAGAGTTTTCATTGGATATCAAAACTGTAGAGCATATGATGATACAACATAAGGCCTTGCTACAACTGTGGAAGGTTTGGTCACAGTGGACATAAATGTCTCAACGACAAAGTATGCTTAAAATGCGCGGGTTCATACAATTCAATAAACTGTGTGAAAACGACGGAGGTAAAATGTGTAAATTGCATTTTTCATAATAATAGGTACAAAACCAATTACGACATTCAACATGTGGCAAACGATAGCCAGTCTTGTCAAGTGCTCAAGAACAAAATAAGAAAATACGTGGAGTCAACTGATTACCCAGTGAGTCCTACAATAACAAGATATATCGGCAACATAGACATCTCGTCTAACAGAACTCAGTCGGCAACAAGGATTGGGTCAGCTTCGTCATTACTATCGTCTCCTTCTGCCAGTCAGCATAATCTAAGAAGATAACACACACATGGATAACAACATTGAAGTAATAGAAAGTATACAAAATGAAAATGTTAAGAAAGAAACTGTATTTAGAAATATCAAGGCTTTCAATAATTATTTAAAAAATAACCAAGAAAATATCCTCTATGTCAATATTAGAAGTTTAAATAAAAACTTTGATAAACTACAGATTTTTATAGAAAGGCTTGAGATTAAACCACCAATGATAGTTTGCGAAGAAACTTGGATTCTAGAATATCATAACTATTTTCTATTAACAGGGTATAAAATGTATTACAATAATAGTAGAATAAATAGGTCGGATGGAGTAATGGTTTACATTGATGAAAGCCTAACGGAGAGTACTGAAATCGTACGAATAGGGAAACTCACAGTTATAAATACATGTTTAAAATTAGATAAGGAAAAGAACATAGAAATATCAAGCTTATATAGATCTCATGACATCTCAAAAATTGACTTCATTAGTAACACTAAGGAATACCTAAAAAAGAAACAAAATACCAAAAATTACCTAGTTATTGGTGACTTTAATATAGATATACTAAAACTAGACAATATTAGTCAGGAGTATTTGAATAACTTCTTAGAAAAAGGATATGTGCCAGGTTTCCAAACAATAACTAGACCAACAACATCGGATAATACAGGTTCTTGCATTGACAATATCTTTATTAAAACTAACACAATCGAAACAAACACTTGTAAAATAGAACATATGATCACAGATCACTATCCGCTACTAATAACGCTTAAAAAAATTAAAATCAGTAATTGGCACGAGAAATTAGAATGCATAGAATATAGGAAATTAGACAAAATCGCGGACAAAGAAAATTGGAATGAGATATTGTTAATGAATGATCCTAACCAAGCTGTTAATTCACTAATTGGCAAAATAAAAAACTGTATTGCCCAAGCAACAACTACTAAAAATAAAAATAAGAAACTAGAAAAAAATAAGCCTAGGCATAGCTGGATAACAAGTGCAATAATAAACTCTTGTAATAGAAAATTACAATTATATAAAACTTGGCAACTAAACCCAAAGAATGAGACTCTAAAGAAAGAGTATAAAAATTATGAGAAAATATTAAATAAAGTTGTCAAAGACGCCAAGTTAAAAAACGATTGTGCCGAGGTTAAGAAAAGCTATTCTAATCCACGAGATCTTTGGAGAGTAATAAATAAAAAACTAGGCAAAAGCACAGAAAAAAATGCACCAATTACACAAATTATTAATCCAAATAATCAACACGGGAAGAAACTCAAAACCCTAAAGAGATAGCTAATATTATGAAACCATACTATAGTAACATAGGATCAGAACTAAGTAAAAAAATCAAACAACCAATTAACGAAACAATAAGTCTACTTAAACATAACTCAATCTCGATTTTTCTGTTTCCTACAAACTACTCTGAAATAGCTAAAATCATTAAAGATATGCCACTGAAGAGCAGCGGGGTGGATAACACAAATACTAAAACAATAAAAAGTTTGTCTAGACACATAATCAATATACTTGTACTTATATGTAACCTATCGATCGAAAAAGCCATTTGGCCAGAAGCTTTGAAAAGGGCCGACATTATTCCTATTTACAAATCAAAAGACAAAAATTATGTAGAAAATTACAGGCCAATCTCATTAATATCAAATATTGCTAAAATCCTGGAAAAATTAATATATAACAGACTAAACAATTTTATCAGTAGTTGTGACATCATCTCAAAAAATCAGTATGGCTTTGTTAAGAATAGGGGTACAAAAGATTCAATACAATACATATGGAACATTATATTTAACTGTCTAGATCAAAGTAAACCAATAGCGGTTGCTTTCCTAGATTTGGCCAAAGCTTTCGATACGGTTAACTTCAATATATTACTGCAAAAATTAGAAAAATATGGGATCCGAGGCAAGGCATTAGACTTAATGACTAGTTACTTAAGTAATGGAGATCACAGAGTTAAAATACAAAATATTGTTAGCGACAAAGAAACTGTAAGTACGGGAGTGCCACAGGGCACAATACTGGGCCCTCTACTATTCATAACTTATGTTAACGACATGCTTAAAGATAATGTGATAACGCGATGCATACAATAAAATTATTTGCAGCATGCATTACATCTGGACCAAATCTGCAGATAGCATCTTGCGTTATGCATAAATGCATACAGCATTCGTCATTTCGTATTCACAAACACATATATCTTTGAAAAAAATGATTGTTCGCAGCATCCTATTTATTTAGACATAAATTGCAGATTTCATCTTGTGATATGCATGTGCGGCATTTTACATTCACACACAAATAGAATAAAAAAAGATTATACCTGCACAATAGTACATTACGATACTTGTGACTTAAATGGTTCTTTTATAAACGGCGCAGTTAGCACCCGAGCACAGCGAGGGCGCTAAGCGCCGTGTAAAACTGAACCATTGAAGTCAAGAGTATCGTATAAAATTTTATAGCACAGACTGCTAAAATCTGCAAGTCTCGCCTATTCGTGACTAAAGTAGTCTTTATTTCCACCGTGAGGTTAGCGCACTAGCGTAGCGAGTGTGATAAACACGGTGCAAAAAAGGACTACTTTAGTCACAGATAGGCGTGACTCAACAGCAGATTTTAGCCACACTGTTCTATAAATAACTATTTGCAACATCTCTTCGATCTCTACCAAAACTGCAGATTTTATTTTGTATATGAATGAATATTTACAGCATTCGTCATTATACGTCACGAACACAAAACTTAAAAAAAACGATTATATCTGCACAAGTAATTATTTGCAGCATCCCTTTTGTGTAAATCAAATCTGCAGATAACATTTTGTGATATGCATGAATACATAAATCGTCATTTCATATTCACAAACAAATAACGTAAAAAAAAATTATATTTGCACAAATATTTTTGATCGCAGCATCCCTTTTAGCTGGACCAAATTGACTGATTACATCTTATGATATGAATGGATACATGAAACATTCATCATCTCATATTTACAAATAGATAGCATTACAAAAAACAGCATATCTGCACAATAGTACATTGTGAATCAAGGGGAGAAAATAAACTATGTCAGGCGTGGGTGAGGTGCTCAATACACCTCACCCGACTCTGACACAGCTTTTATTTCCGTGTTACACACCGTGTTTATTCCAACAAGGGCATGGAAAGGACTTTTTAATGCGTGAAAGTTGGGTATAAGATCGTGCATTTCAAGTCGTGCACAAAAAGTTTTAAAAAATTGAAAAATTTAAGAAAATTTGAGATATTTGAAAAATGGGCATAAACAGAGGATAGAAAAAAAATTTTCCCACGATACTTTACCAGGGAAAAATAATTTTCTCTCCGCTATTCATCAAGCGGGGAAAACATTTTTTCTCCCTGCTTGAGCTCTTTCTCTAACACGCTTAAAATGGACGCTTTTCTACGCTACTTTTGAGCATGAAAAAAGGCCTATTTCATGTGTGTGTTGGAAAACTATTTAATCGCAGCATCCCTTTTATCTGGACTAATTTTAAAATTTTTTCTTTCTACGAGTTTTGGAGGATTTTTACAAAATTTACTAAATATAAAATTTTAATATAGTGTAGATTCACAGAAAAAAAATATTTTTAAATCAAGAAATTATAATTTTAAAACTTGTCCAAAAGACATACAAATGAAAGCAGTTTCTCGCGCGAAGCACGCAAAAGATCACTAGTTTATTAAAAAGGACATATCTATTCCATTACTTAATGTTCACTTAACAACAGGTACGCCTTACTAGTCATCCTCGAAAAAATCAATAATGACCAACATCATAACAGGCCCCCCGGCCGAGAGAGAGATAACTAGACAGAGGGGAATGTACGCTATACCGACCTAGACCCCGAAGCCAAGGGGAGGGGGAAAAATCAATAAAAACGGTCTCGCTATATGGTTTTTCTTGCTACTCACCTTGCTCACCTTCTTCAGGCGGCCGGTGCTCGCGGTCCCAGAGTTTTGCGAACATAACTTATATGCGAGTATATTGCAGACGAAAAATTTTGCCGCCGCTAGCACGCACAGAGACGGCACGCGGCTAGCACGCCGTGCGGCAAACAAGTCTCGGTGAAGACAGCACGTGCTGTTATCTGGCAAGTTTAAATTAGATTTACATACTTAAAAAAATACAACCATCTTTTTTCAAAAAATTTAATTTGATAATAGCGTTGATATCGTAAATTAAAAAAAAGAATGCCAAAACTGCTAAATGTAATAATCCTACTTTTTATCAGTTCATTAATGGTTCAAAACATCACTAGAAGCGAAACGCTTTGATTTTCACATAAGGCGCTTACTAATATTTAAAGGTTCGCTTATAAACACATATACACACACACATACATACACATACACATACATATACATACATACACAAAGTATGTAGACATTCAAATATTAATAATAAATTTGCGTTAATCAACCTTGGCAATTTTAGCTATTAAATGAGAATTGTTTGATACAATTGACTTCGAAAGTATCATAAAGTGATTTGCAGAAAAAAAAAGTGGAAATAAATTTGTTTTCTAATTATATGTATGCTATGTATATTATATATAGTAAATTATTAAAAGTTATTATAAACATAAGGGCCTCTAATCCTACTGTAGCCCTGGGCCTTTCTGTACATTAATCCGGCCCTGGGCTGTTTGTAAGTTATTGTTGTAATTTCATTATTGCTCAGTTCAAATAAATGAATATAATATTATTTTTCTAACGCGTAAATGTATTAACATAATTGGTTCCTTTCTTTTTTTCAGGTAACAAAATCAAAATTAGTTTATTATTAAACTTTGAATAATACATACAAAAAAGCGAAAAAAAATTACTTCATCTGGAATTAAATGGTGGTGCGAAATCATTCATTAGTAATTACGCGCCTTAACCCGCACGACCACCGCCACATTCGGAAAAAATAATACTCGGAATGGTTCATGATCATCGCCCTCTTGAGGGTTTCAGTTTTAATTATTATAATACAGTTTGAGTTTAAACATAAAGTTTTGGTGACTGCACTATTCGATTTGATCATTCAATAAATTTAATGAACATTTAATTTCCATCTATTTATTTAATTTATTAATTTAACAAACACGCAAGATTTGTAAACGTTTAAAAAATAACAGTGCCGCAGATTCGGGGCTGAAGAGACGACAAAGCACGTTCGTCTCTCGGGTTTTCGCCATGTCACAATTTGTAAGCCACAAATTTTCAAAACAAAATTTAAGCATATGTATATTTCTTACCTTGCAGAGCATATCTCTTGGATCTGCCATCTGAACTAGCACCAACTCTATCTTTTACTCCACATCTGGGCATGGACATTAAAGCAGCAGTATCATTGTCCAATACCCCTAAAAAATATCAACTTACATGAGATTGACAATGATTATAATACGATTCAGAGTAACCTACATTTTAATTCTAAAAGTAAACATAAGGCGTTCAAAAATCCGATTGTATTGATATTATCTTTTCCTATTTATGTGCACACAATTAAAATTTTGTGAACACATTTGCGTTTGCAAAGTATCCACACACTAAACTGAGTGTGCTAAAGAATAACGAGAGTGCGCGCATGGGCGGACTCTTTTGCATGCCTTTTTCAGCGCCCAAAATCGGCACTTAGCACGCAAATATGCCTACAAAATCGAACATTATGCACATCAGTAGACAAAAATCCTAAGATATCCGTAAAGTTATTATTTTATATTTTAAACTGACGCACAATGCCATCTAAAATTAAAATTAATCCTACGTAGTCATTGGTGTTTCCTTTATCTTCATGACAGTATTTCTGACTCTATCCCTGAATCCGTCCGTAAAGTGAAAAAAAAAAAGTTGAAAAACATCTATTGGTCTTGAGGCAGAATGTAGGTAAAAGTATGAAAACAATTATAGTATTTTTTTTTATCCTTTGACGTTTGATTTCAAAAACTCATATATTGACGAAAACTCCGTAAATATAAGTTATGCCTACATTGTTATATTTATTTTGTCAATAACACGGGCACACAAAAACAAATTCTGACCCCGGCACACGATACATGAATTTCTATGTATTTTGGCTCGCTAAATACGAATCTGGTACAGAAATTGCTTTATCACCTTCCAGTTATATTTAAATCGCGAGTATTGATCAGTAAATTTGAGAAATGAACATTTTTGCCAATTTTTCGGTATTCACTAAGTTTACAGGATAATCTAGTATTAAAAATATTTTTTTTTGTTTATTTTGACCCGCAAAATACAAATATATTGTTAAATTTAATGAAGTACCCTATTACGAAAATTAGTCATAAAATGAAAAAAATTTTTTTTTTAAATTAGCTTTGTTTCATGATTTTTGCGCTGTTTACCATGCTTGAAGTCAAACTTTCTATTTAACAAACATTTTTTATTAATATTTAAGTCACTGAACACAAATATGATGTCAAATTTGATCTAAGGCCTGCATTTCTTTAAAAACGTAAATTAAACCAAATACCGGAAAATCTTAAAAATAACAAGTTATTCTACATTTAAAAACTGTGGAAATAGAGTAATCTCCACAAGCCGTTTTTTAAAGGTATCTTCAATTTCGCCGACGTTTTAAAAGTGTTAATTCGGAAAAATAGTAAAATTCGAAAACAGTATAACATTGCAGTTTATTTGTAAAACAGATCAGTTATAAACTGTGCAGAATAGTTGGTTATTAGGTATAATTTATAAAACAAATAGAAATATTTAAGATATGCAAAAAATTGTTTAAAATTGTTTTTTATGAGTATACGTTTAAAGTTATTTTATACTAATTACTTCAATTTTAAATAAATACGAATACGATTAGAAAACTTTATATTAATTACATTAATTTTGAATCAATTCGCCTTGTTAACGACAACCTACTCAGGGTTCCTAACTTCTCTACACCATTTAATTTTACACAGACTTGATGGCGCCACTGTATCTTACACCATACTCAGGGTTCCTAATGTCACCACTCCCTTTACGTTTACACGTAGTTCGTGGTGTTGATAGATACTTAACAAGGCGAATACAAATACGAGTAAAAAACCGCTGCCAATTCATTGGCACGTAGCTTCCTCTAATTAAATTTATAGTTCCAATAGATAAAATATTACTCAAATATACAATGTTAATGCTTTTTTAAATATTTTCAATTGACTGGTCACGGATACTTCCGCTCATACCTTCATAAAATGGGCAAGGCGACGGAGCCGCGGTGCCTACACTGTGCGTCGCAGAAAGATGATGCCCTCCACACATTCTTCGTCTGCGAAAAGTGGAGGGACGAGAGAGTGGGCCTGGAGGATGATGGCGTCCGCCTAACGCCGGACGACATCATCCCCCATATGCTGGCTCACAGAGAAACTTGGGATAACGTGGCCCGCTGTGTCGAAAAAATACTTCGGCACAAGTGGGCTGACCTCCAATAAAAAGAGGCCGAAACAGAAGTGTGCCGTAAAGGTAAACAGCTGACCCCACCCCACCTTTAACGATGTGCAACGACACCCCTATAAGAGCAAGAAAAAGTTCAAAGAAAAATCAGTGTTTACATTTTAGCTCTTTACTTGAGAACCGCTCGACGAAATCGTTTAAAATTTTAGCAGCAAATAGCTTTGACTGCATTGCTTTAGAGATATGAGGAATCAAAGAAATTGAAATCTTGATATCTTAAGAACCATAGGGGTTTGAAAGCTGCGCAATAAACTTCGCCAAGACACATAAAATATCTACTTTTTCCCAAAATCTCAAATGCAATAAAGGGATTTTACTTGCGTAATCGAGGCACAAAAAAAACTCATTTTTACTGAAAAAATAAGTAGTAAAATCATTTCAAATTTTATTGATATTGACCGAGTAGTTCCAGAAATATTACGATATACATACACACATACACACACACACACACACACACACACACACATCTATATGGACATTTTCTAAAAACACGTGATTTGAACTTCTAACACACCAAAAAGTATTTTCTAGAAGTTTTGACGAAACTCAAAATTGTACTATTACAAAGCTTCCTCTAGGAAGAAGCAAACCGAAAAATAAAATTCATAATCCGTATTCATTTATTTATGTATTGAAAAAAATGGAGTCAAAAAGGTAAAATAAGTGGTAGTATGATGTATGTTTACCTTGCACGAACAAATTTTATGTTGTGTATTTTTATTTACAAAAACCTAGTACAATATTTTTCAGCGATTTTAAGTTGATTTTTCGAGTTTTGGCTCTCTTACCCGTCATAGCAACTTCTTGATTGGGGGAATGATAACAAAGAAGCATACCCGAGGTGGTGAATGATATTTAAATGCTTGTTGGAATCGTTGTCAGCGCCCACGGAGAGCCTGTACAAGATTTTTCGGCGATTTTTCGATGTTTCACCCTCTTACCCCATATTTCCGTCCTAAGAGAGGGATGATGGCATTCTAATAAATATTTTCTTAATCTATATTGTTTTGGTCAAAGTTTAAAAAAATGGTATTGAAATCTCTATTTTTCTTTGAGATACTCCATAAAGAAAAAACTCCCACCGGGGGTTGTCACCTTGTCGAGTAACCGCTTCTTAGGGCCTGGTGTAGGGGCTCGTCCTGCGAGTCTTCGTGGTCGCTTCGGCTCCGGTGACGGGAGAGTGACGTCCTGAACTCGGGTCGTCCTGACGTGGCGGCCAAATTTGGCTGATGCGGGATACCGCCTCTCAGGCTCAAGAGTAGCCTTCCTGGCAGGATCCGCGTAAAATGGGCACTACTGTCAGGCCTCTCCCCTGACCGAGGTCGCGCTTCGGAGTTCCCGAGGGCAACCTATGGACTGGCTTGAGGTTAAGGACACTCCCCTATTACGTTCAGGAGGAGGCGCAATGGGTATTTCATCCAACCCCTATTCCCAAGGTGTGAGTCATCGTACTGAAGGGACTAGTTGGCCGCTGGGGTACTAGTCGGTCGCAAACGATGCCTCGGGGAAACCTGTCGAAATCTCCGAGTATCTAGCTATACTGCCATATGCTGGGCTCTGTAGTGGCGGACCTTTACTTCCCTAGCTACTCGTGAGACTTTTTATGGAACCGTACACAAAACACTTAGATGAGGGGGGGGGGGAAGTGAAGCTAAAGGATTCAGGGCGGCACCGCCTAGTCAGCAGGAGGTGGAGCATTCCACTGCGAAACCAGGGGGGAAGAGTGCTAAGGGCAGCACTGCCTATAATACTCTGACCCGATGGATTACTGGAGCAGCTAGCACCAGTAAAAATCTGAATAGTGACCCCGCTGGGGCCTCAACTGCTGGGGACTCTTCGCAGAACCTAACAAAGGTCGTAGCGGGTGGAAGCTCTGGGGAACCTGGAGTCGTCTCAGGGTGGGCAGGTCGGCTTGGGGGTGAACCTGCAACAACCGCCGGCAGGGGCGAATCCGCGCACTGCTGGTGTCTCCAACACGGATCTTGCCGGGGGAGGGGGCACACAGAACCCTCAGGTGGATCTAGTAACCGACGGGCTTCGATCTCTGAAGTTGCGACCGAGAATTTCGGGAGCACAACGGAGAAAAGAGGCCCAGAGGCAAAAACGGGAGTGGGAGGCAGGGGCTTCTGGAGCAAGGGACGCTACGTGTTCCAGCTCTGGATCTGTCCCCTCCTCTCTCCCTAAGAACCTGACGGCCGGGTCCGCAGGCGGGGTCGGGAGAGCTCCAGGCGTTAAGCGGGGTAAGGACGCCGACTCGACTCCGCCGGCGAATTAGACCGCCAGAAAATGACCCAACGTGGAGCCCAAAATCATGGCTGCCGAGATGGTGGACCCCCTCACGAGGGGGTGCACCAGGTGTGAGGGATATCCTGACGAGGAGCTGACGCATCAGCAGTTGGCACTCGTCAGCGAGGCGGTCCAGACAAAGATCGATAAGATCCCCAATGGACCGTGGCCCGAGTTTGATGACTCTTTCAACACCTTTTCGAGAGACTAGCTGGAGGAGGGTGCAAAAGTCCTTGTGGTTGGGATGTCTGAGCTCAAGAAACCTCGAAGGGCCACTCTTCACGTCCCTGGAAACAGACTCGAGCCGGGAGTGGTTCTGAGCCGACTGAGTCTCAGGCATCCGGACCTATTGATTAGTTGGTGAAGGGTGCTGAGTACCTAAAGCAGGGAGGGGCCAGACTGTGGAACCTTTTTGGTGCTCAGCATACCCGAAACCTCGGTAAAGATGCTTCGGCAGCGCAATTTTTAACTGCTCTGGGGCCTGGGCCGGATTACCTTCAGGGTAGATGAGGGTCCCCGGAGGCAGCGTGAACAGAGCAACACTGTCCCGTCCTAATCACCATAGTTGGCGACGAGATAGTGTTTACACAAATAAACTTGCACTGGTGAGGCACGTGCAGCGTTCCCAGGGCTTGCATACTTGTTAAAGGTTTTGATGCTCTGCTACTGCCGGCTCGGTGCAGCAGGGACCTTACGGCAATAAAGATCAAACTCCCTGTAGGAGAGGGCTCTGAAAGCGCAGTTGTGGTGGCCTCCGGCTAGTTCCCATACAACTCTCAGGAAGAGCCCCCACCAAGGGAGGTAAAGATCTTGTTGAACACTGCAGACAGCGAAGCATTCCTCTTATATCGAGAGATATCCTGACGCGGCCAGACTCCTCGAGATACTCGCGAAAAATCCTGAGGTATGGCTTGAAGCAATCAGACTGCCTACAGGAGAATACACAATCTCGGAAGAGGAGTGTTTAAAACTACTTCTGAAAGCCAACTTCCCGGGCTTTCGGCTCTCCCATGAGATGGGGGATAAGAGCTCGGGTAGGAATAGGCAGCAGAGGGCGGCATTGGATCTGGCGGCGAAGGTCGTCACACCGGAAAAGGTTAATTGGGCCATAAGGAACTTTCAACCCTTCAAGACGCCAGGCATCGACGAAATCTACCCGGCAATCCTTCAAGATGGGCTATAGAAACTGGTTGGTCGCTTGGTAAAGCTCTTCAGAGCAAGTGTAGCTTTGGTTCATGTACCTGAAATATGAAAAACTAGAAAGATTGGTGGATAGATTTATTCAAGACGATATCCTAACCGTGCTTCCTCTTCACCCTAATCAGCATGCGTACAGGGCAGGATTCTCTACAGAGACTGCCTAACACTCGGCGGTTTGGCGCATTGAGGAGCAGCTGGAAAGGGGAAAGGTAATGGTAGGAGTTTTTCAAAGAGGCAGGACTGCATGGGATGCCTAGACCATTAATAAAATGGCTTCATGCTTATACGCAGGACGGTGATCTCGAGTCTCGGAACCGTAACAGTCTCTGGCAAGATCAGTAAGGAATGCGCGCAGGGCGGGGTGGTGTCGCCCACCATTTTGTGCCTGGTGGCAAATGGGCTACTAGAAGCGCTGAATGGGTGGGACTGCTATGCTCAAGCGTACGCGGACGATTTCCTGATAAAAGGAAGTGAAATTGGCGCAGCCATGGACGCCATGCAGCTTGCATTTAGGAAAGTGGAGAGATGGTACTGCTCGACGGGACTTTCGGTTAAACCGGATAAAGTCGAAATGGTGATCTCCTCCCGCAAGTATACTCTGGAGTCGCCCTACAGGTAAAGGACTCAGCTAAGTACCTCGGCATTGTTCTTAATAAAAAGCTAATCTGGGAAATGCATCTCACGGCCCAGTGTGACAAATTCCTGGTAGCTCTCTGGACATGTTGCAGGGCATTTGGCAGTACATGGGGACTAAGTCCCCGGATTATACTGTGGCTATACAGGGCTGTCCTGGTACCTCATCTGGCCTACGCCGCGCTGGTCTGGTGGCCAAGTATGGAGCTGGCGGGTGCTAGGGCGGCGCTACAGAAACTCAGTGGTCAGATGCTAAGGGAGGCGACAGGGGCCTATAGGACCACGCCTACCAAGGCACTTGGAATCGTTGCGAAGGTGGAACCACTCCATCTTACTATCATTGGGATGGCTCCCGAGGCAGCGCACAGACTCAATGCGTATGGTCAATGGACACAAGGCACGATGCACACCCGGCTCCCGGGTGGGGTGGGTCTCTTGCCGGAATTGTCCATCAAAACTGATATGATGATCCCGTGCTACTTCTTTGGAAGAAGATACGGGGTCGTCATACCGACAAGAGAAGAATGGAAGGCCCGCAGGGACAGTTTACCAGGAACTGAGGACGTCTGGTACACAGATGGCTCTAGGGCAGAGAGTGGCACTGGTTCGGGGTACTACTGCCAAAGGGATGGAAGTTTAACCTTCTTTTCCCTTGGGCGGTATGCTACGGTCTTCCAGACCGAGATATACGCTATACTGACCTGCGCTCAGAGGAACATTGAACTCGGCACGAGGGATAGAACTATCACCATTTGTTCATACAGTCAGGCGGCACTTAGATCGCTTATAGCTCACAGGACGACCTCCAGACTGGTCTGGGAATGCAAAGTGGTTATATATAATGTAAAAATAGGGTTCCGGGTATGAATAAATTAACTGTTACTGAAAATTAGAATTATCTTTTATCTGGTGATTCTTTTAACCATTTTATTCATTTTATTAAACGAAACCCTTAATGCTGTACTTACTACAGATGACGCAAATCAGTCAATGATCGACGATCCCTCATCAAACGCCAACTGAGCATGGAAAGTACACAAAGTACTAAACTATCTTTTAGAAAAAGCAGACGAAACGTCGGAAATCGTTAATGATCTAGATATAAAATATAAAAAGATTAACGAACGGGTCGAAAAAATTGATTCGAAATACATGGCTTTTAACATAAACTATGACACGCTTAAAACCAGAGTCGATGAGATAGACGATAGTATAATAAGTAAATTAGATTACGACGATTTAGACAAATTTAAAGAAAACATTGAAAAGTCTATCGATAGTAAAGTAACTTTGAAATTTTCCGAACTCCGCCTCAAGGCTCAATCAGAAACAAGCCCTTCTGCAGACGTAGAAACACTAATAGATATAAAAATAAAAAAAGACGAAGAGGACGCGGAGGTCGTATTAATGAATTTAAAACAGGACATAACATCAAAAATAACTGCTTTGACAAATACAAGCCAGAATTAAATCAAATGAAAAACAAATTAAATCACTTGAAGTTGAACACACAATCTACAACAATACACTTATTAAATTCGATGAAACGTTACAAAACTTAAAAACCTGCATCGAAAATTCCAACAAAAGTTTTACGGAAGAATTTCAAAACTTAACACAACTCTGAGTCTCGCATCGAAATCACCTAAATTAAAACCGCCAACATTCAAAGCTGACAGTAAAGAAAAGCCTATGCGGTATTTGCGTGATCTTAAGAGATATATAGATGTCGTAAACGTGGACGGCGCCAAAATGAATATAATAATTAGCCAAACGTTAGAGAACACGGCCTCCTCGTAGTTCGATATTGCACAGCAAATAATAAAAAACATATCTGATTTCGAAAGAAAATTTAAAGCCCGGTTTTGGAACGAAGATATCCAAGATGAGTGGTCACGAAAAGTAGAGTACAACAGAACGTATGGGGATTTGCACAAGACTTAGAACGAAATTTTTCGGAAGCTGAGCTTGTACGAAAAATCTCAAACCATTTTGACTGGGACATTCGGTTTACCGTAAAGTCACAGAATATCAATACTAAAGATAAATTTTTCAAATAACTTGCCTTTAAAGATAACGGTAACAGTCAAAGACAGTCTCTATTTAAGAAAAAACCAAATCCTGATGATTCAAACACAGAATCCCCTAGTAATTATCAATCACATAAACCCGCAAACCAACAATCAAATTTTCAAAATAAAAAATTTCAAAGGAAGTTCCCTCAAACACAAACGTTGAATGTAATCGAAGCAGACGCGAGTCAAACAACAAAAGCTTAAAGAAACGGGTACAAAACCCAAAATAATAACTTCGAAACCTACTACGATTAACTTCCCATTAGAAGATTCTTTAAATGACTGCTTAAAAAAAAACTTGGGGTTTGTCAAAAAAACAATAAAAGTTGTTTCTTGTGCCTCGGAAAAAAATATAATTCAAAATGCACATACACAAAAAACAACTAACAAACAAATTCCAATATGTATGATATTTAATAATCCACGAGATCTACTATGTGAATCCGATGAGGATTCTAGAAATAACAAAACCTGTACCTTTCCAGAAATGAACATTCGAATCAATGATATTCCTATAAAAGCTTTAGTCGATACCGGTAGTCAAGTAAGTTGTATTTCATAAAATTTTTATAACACTAATTTAAACAAATTTAAAAACATTGCTACTTTCCTTATCGTTGGTACAATAATTAGAGGAGCAACAGAGGTAAAATCAACTCGATTTAATAAGCAATTGATGTGTCCTACACAAATTGGTACTATCACGAAAGACTTAATCTTCTTGATCATTCCTAAATTAATTCGGGATTGTATTCTTGGAATTGACTCAATTAAAGAACTCGGTTTTCTTATAGACAGGAAATACGATGAAATCACAATACGTATGAATAATAAAATTGAAAAATTATCATATAAAAATGAGTGGTTATTAGAATCGAAAATGGACCAACGTTACATTGAAATTATCGAGGAGGATTCAATCGATTGTGTTGATTCTCTCTCACCAAACCGGCCAGTGCTAAATAAAGCCAGATGCCCAAATTCTATAAATAAATTAATGCGTCAACAAAGCGATCATAATTCATTAGTCGATCCTTACGATCTTTCCGATAAGGAACTCAACGAAAAAATTAAATCCTGTTTAATAAAAAATCCAGAAACGATCAATAAACTAAGAAATTTAATTGAAAAATATCGTAAAGTATTCTATAAAAAACCTGGAAGATTAGTCGGTTTTGAATATAAATTAAGATTAAAAGAAAATCCTCAACCTTTCTTCATTCCTCCGTATCCAGTAAATATAAATATGAAAAGTAAGTTACGGGAGCAAATTGAAGTAATGTTAAATTGGAAAATTATACGTATGTCAAGTAGTCATTTCATAAGTCCATTTGTACCGGTAGTAAAAAAAACAAGACAATTCGTTTATGTTTAGATGCACGCAAAGTAAATGAAATGTTTGAGGATGACCTTGAATCACCTCAAAATATAGAAGAAGTTCTACAACAATGTCACGGTGTAGAAGTCATGTCGAGTCTCGATTTAACGTCAAGTTTTTGGCAAATACCTCTAAGCGAAGAAAGTAAGCACTGCATTCATGTTCGAAGGAAAATTATACGAATTTGAAGTAGTTCCTTTCGGTACGAAAATAAGCAGTGCAGCTTTAATTCGCGGTTTATTTCACGTTACAAAAAATCTCGGTGATTTCATAAAAAATTTCGTGGATGATTTTCTGTGCATTTCAAAAAGTGAAAACGATCACTTGAATCATTTAGAAAGATAATTTGAAAATTTAATTAAATGGAATTTCACATTAAATTATGAGAAAACGGAATTTTTTAAAGATGAAACAAGATTCTTGGCCTTTATTCTCTCGACTAAGGGAATCAGACCACAAGAAAATAAAATAGAAGCAATATAAAATTATCCTATTCCAAGAAACATAAAACAGTTACAAAGTTTTCTCGGAACAATAAATTTTTACGCCAAATTCGCGAACAATTATGCAAATGAACTACTACCATTATTGGAGTTATTGAAGAAAGATAAACTGAACTGGGGGGACGTTAAAAGAACGTTAAAAGCAGCAAAACTTACACATTTTACGACAGAAAAAGAATTACTCGCGATTGTATGGAGCCTGCAGAAACTTAGTACATATCTACGCGCGGCTAAAGTATATATAAAGACTGATCATAAGGCTTTAATTTTCTTATTCAAATGTAAATTCGTTGGAAATCGGATTCGTAGATGGATTATCGGCACACAAGACTATAATATACAAATTGATCATGTATCGGGAAAAGAAAATGTAGTTGCTGACATGCTTAGTCGACATCCAACATATAATCCAGACGATAAACGAAAACCGGGAGAAATTATTATCGCAATTGTGAAAAAACAGAAATTTTCAAAATACTTGTTTTATAAATTTAAACTTTAAACTAAAAATTTATAAATTTGTCAGAGCATCAACGTAAGAACGAGTATTTAAATCAATTAATTTCAAAAAACTCCGATGATAAAGATTCAAATAAATTAACTTATCTAATCGAAAACAACATTATTTACGAAAAGAATCAATCGAATTCATATAAAATCATGGTTCCTAAAAACATGATAGAACAATTAATTCTTGAAACACAGAAAAGTATGGTAATGTTGGCACGAAAAAATTCATTCGTATGTTATACGAATAATATAAAAATATACAACAGAAAACACAATTGCTTTTTGCGACTCATGTCAACGAAACAAAGTCTCAACTCACACATGTGCAGCGCCTATGGAATCAATTATTCCAGAAGCGCCAAATTGTTTATTGTCTATAGATTTTTATGGTCCCTTACCGACTGGGCCCGGTGAAATGAAAAATATTCTCGTAACCATAGATGCATTTTCAAAATCCGTAGTTCTATATCCAATACGACAACAAACGTGTAGCTATAAAGAAAATTGTCTACGATTATATTCCTCAATACGAAAAACCAAAGCGCATTTAATATGACCACGGCCTACAGTTCACCACGAACGCGTGGAGCAAAAAATTAACCGAAGAAAACATTGATTTGATCGTCTCGTCCATAAGACACCCGCAAAGTGACATCGTCGAGCGAGTAAACAAAGAACTCAGAAGATTCTTCCGCACGTTCACAAGCGAGAAACATATAAGCTGGGTCGGATATATTAATATAATTTAAACAATAATAAATGAAACGCATCATGATACGATGCATTTTACACCAACCGAATTGCATTTGAATATTAAACCTAAGCGTGCATGGAAAAATTGTATCAATCCAATTAATTCAGAAAGTAGATAGGCTATAGGCATACCAAAACATAGGCATACTAAAACACCCCCTCTCCTCTGAGAGTGTTTTGGTACTCGATGGAAGAGTAGGGATCCCCTCTCTCTCCACGATACTAAAACACCCTCTCTCCTCTCAGAGTGTTTTAGTACCCGATGAGAGAGTGGGGATAATTTTTCCTCTCTTTCTATTATTTTTTGAAATGACAATAACATTCTCTATTTTTTTTTTTTTTAATTTTTTTTATTTTTTATTTTATTTTACAGTTTATGCTGATAGAATAATTTTATGAGTTTGAGGTTGTGCAATGCGCAGGTCGTCTTATAGCTTGGATTATGATTTGTGCATACTGTGACGCACTTAAAAGATGGTTTTGACGAATAGCCATAATGTTCAATATTGTGAACAGGAAATTTGAATCGTTGAAGCCATTTCTGTTTTAATGCACCCATTACAAAAAATTTTAATGCATCATGTAAAGCGTCACTAAGCAAGTTTCCGATTTGAGAGTAGTCATGTCCATCCGTTTTCCACCTGATGCCATAATAATTATGTTTGAGCCATTTGTTTTCCCTTTGCATTTTGTCTGAGAGTTTTTTTCCATGAGAAGGGATTTTTGAATGTTAGAACAATAGGATCTGCACTATTTTCCTCGAGAGGTATGATTGCTAATTCCTTTAGAATATAATCTTCTTCGGTTTGCTTGAAACCAGTCATGTCTACTGCATATTCCATTTTCCGGTGCAGCCTAGACGAGCTTCTTGACATTCCCACTGATAGGATTGTACTGAACGATGCGATCGTGTAAGGTTAGGCAGTATGCTGAAGTGTTAGCGGGAAAATCTTTTTTAGCCTCAAACTCGAGACGTATATCGACAGGAGCGCTCTTGAGAGATTCGTTTTGTCGTGAACAGTCAATAACTATGAGTGGTTCATTCTTGATGAACATAGGCTTCGTCAGCAATGGCTGCGTATTTCTTCCATAGTATGATTTTTGAAAGTTAGCATACATATCATAGAGAATTTCATACTGATTGTTATATATGTCGAGATTCATATCGTTGTATGGATAATATTGTGAATTTAGGATAAGTTTCACATTACTTATCTCACAATGATCAAATCTACTGGCATTTGCAGTTCTTGCAGCTTTTCTCTTTGTTTGTAGTCCGAGAATTACAAAACGAGGTTTCTCCAATTGATTTGAAGTTTTCACTGTCCAGACGTGTTTATTCGTGATTGGAAGAAGAGGATATTCAAATATCTCCCAAGAACGAAAACACATAGAGATGGGGTTTTCCTTACTAATGAAATTTAATAGCTGGATTTTTTGTTTATCTGATGCAATAACATATGGCATTAACCATTCTATCTTCGTTATTTTTACTTCACAATCTTCATAAGTAGTTACGCCATATGATGTAGTTCCATTCTGGATTATTGCATTTAAGTCGCTTCTCGATCTTGTAAGGATGAGCTCATGCTTCATATTAACTATAATTTTTGTATAGTCTTCTGCAAAGCCCAAGATCATACTCAGCGGCATCGCTACGTCGAAGTTTCCCTATTCATCGATAAACGTTTTGGGATCTTCTTCAACACCAAGCCAGCCTGCGTTTTCTAGCATGTTATTCTGATTCGAGTTAAATGAAGTCCATCCTTTCATGAGACTGCTCAAACCAACATTTTTACTTTTATCTATCTCCACAGCATTAATTTCATAACGAATTTCATCAAACAGATGATAAATGCCATTGTTCACGAATTTAGTTTTAGTTGGTGCTGTTAAACCATCTTTTAGTTTCAATTATCCACATACGTGGATAGAACTACTCGATGGTAAGAGGCATAGATCTTGAAGTTGTATAGAAATACGAATTTCATCACTATTATCAAAGCTTAATGATGAGTATGGTTGATGCTTGTGTACCTCGTAATGAGCAATAGACTCATCGAAGACGACACCTGATTGAATGCTTAGAATTTCGTCAATTTTTCTGGAAGCAGCAAAGAATTATACAAGTGAACTTTTTCCACGAACTTTTAGTCCTAGGCTTTTCAGAAACTGAATGCTATTCCGTGTTAACGGTTTGAGTTTCTTTGGTCGACTGATGACTGGTTGACATGATGGCTGACTTATAGTTCTAGAATTGTAAACGATACCCATTATACAGATTTGATGTGAAGTCTAATAGTAATTTCCTCTCCTCGAAAATTCACCAAATTTCCGTCCTGATCTACAATTCGAATTTGTAGATGATCTATGCACTTGACACTGAGTGGTAGATATATCACATGAGACGGAACTTTCTAAGATTTTATAGCCTGGAGGCACTCTGAGAAAGAACTAATTGGTTGTATGAACTTTCTTATTATTGATGTAAGCACCTGCAGTAATGTTGCACTCTACTCTGAGTACATTGATTCTCAATATTTTCACAGGTAAATCAGAGCTGTATTGAATGTTTTCTTTGAGAATGCGAGGAGCGAAGCCAAGCAGAGGGCCTATTGAATCTTGAGGTCTGAGATCTATCTGATGACTGCAGGGAATTTCACTTCTGAGAGTATTGTTGTTAGCTTTCAAAGAAAATTATATTCCTTTGGATTTCAAAGTTTCTTTTAAAAATTGATTTATAGCATCAATTTCATAGCTGCCCGTAGGGATATTGATAATATTATTTTTGAAATGATGATCTCAAATGAAGTTTATTATTTGAATGGTCAACATTGGGAATAGAGTTGAATGTTAAAAGTTCAACTAATTCCAAGACAAAATTTGTATGCTGTGGTAGTTCAATCGAAGGAAAATATTGCGCTTCTAAGACAGATGAGTTTCCTGAGAGACTCAGAGTGAAGCTATCTTCCATGACTGATCGGATGCTAATGAATCTATTCGTTTGCGAACATCTCTTTTATAGTCTCCCAGCTAAGAAGTAGAGACAAAGATATCCACATATAAATGAGTCAAAATTTTGATATCTTTTGTAATTGTATTTCACTTCCTTCACGTAAAAAAATATATCATGAGATCCTTGGGAGGTTTGAGATCACGAAAACTATTGAAATAAAGTACTTCAGGACCACGTTTGCGATAGCAAACCCAGTGAGTGAATCTATTTTGAAAATCATCCAAGTTTACCACTGCTGTTTCATTACGCCATGGACCATCGAGTGGTAGATTATTTCTCATGAAAACACCACGGAAATCTGAAATTTTCATCATATGAGCATATTTTTTTAGATCGTAGTCAGTCAGTGCACGATTTGGCAAAGTTAAATCGAAGTTTTTTTTTCAATTGACTTAATGACCACGACTGATATGAGGTATCATAAATAATCCCATTCCACTTGTATAGGGCTTAATATGAAGACCTTTGCCTAAAGCAATAGGTTCTATGGTCTCGTTATGCCTCTTACATTCTTCATAATTTTTCTGCGCAGCTTTAGCATCATTAACTGCTTTAGCTATTCCAGCAGCACCTCCTGCTAGAGCACCGGTGGCACTTAGTCCTGCAAACAATGGAATGAGAAAAGGAAGAACTCTACCAATTTTTGATGGAAGCGACAGAACATGTGGAATGATAACTTTTTTCTTTCCACCTACACTTTTAACAGCTTGACGTGCACCCTTCAAGGCTGATTAAATAACCTTGCGAGAACTTTTACTTGTTGATATTGATTTTTTAGCGGCAGTTACTAACTTATTAAATTTCAGTCCCATTCCAGTTTTTCCTTTTAATTTCATAGCATTGCTAACAGCAAAAGCAAAAGCTTTTTCACCAAGACTAGCATCCTTGGCTCTAACACGTTGCATAGCTTCCTCAGCAAGCTTCTTGTCAGCAGCTTTACGATCTCCGTTTTTATCTGAGTAAGCTATATCATGTTTTTTATATTCCTGATCAAGCGGATTAATGCCAGGATCTCCTCTTTTCATTCAATTTTTCAATTTAGTTCCGGGACCGCAGTATTGATATCCAGGAAGATGCATTTCAACAGGTAAGTTATTGATAACTTTATCAAGCAATCCATAGCCTTTCTGCCGTTTCTGAGATATATGTATGATCATCTCTCTTCGAGCGTTGATTTACAACTGACGTTCATGGTATAAAACGAGCGTTTATATTTCGAGAGCTCAATGTTATATTTGACTCTGTTGAGTGAACATGGATTTTACCGAGCAGAACGTCAAATTCCCCGTGACAAATTTCGATTTTGGAAAAGAGAAGAGAAAAAAGCGTCATGGGGAATTACGACCAGATAGTATACGAGCAGTTTTCTGTGGTCCATCAAACTGTGGAAAAACAAATAGTTTATTGGCTTTAATTACACACCCCAATGTTCTTAGATTTGAGAATTTGTATGTATACTCTAAATCCTTGAATCAGCCAAAGTATCAATTTCTCAAAAATGTCCTGGATCTGATTGAAGGAGTATCATATCTTCCGTTGAGTGAGCATGAATTTGTAGTATCTCCAGATGAAGCCCTTCTAAATTCAATAATGATTTTTGATGATGTGGCATGTGAGAAACAGGATAACGTCAGAGAATTCTTCTGTATGGGGAGACATAAGAGTGTAGATAGCTTCTATCTATGTCAATCTTATGATCATATAGGAAAACATCTCATTAGAGATAATGTCAATTTGTTAGTAATTTATCGACAAGATGATGTAAATCTTAAACATCTCTATGAAGATCATGTGAATACCGATTTAACTTAACAACGAATTTCGGAATCTTTGTTCTGAATGTTGGAAGAATGATAAATATGGAATCATCGTTATTGACAAAGATAGACCGATGAATGAGGGTAGATACAGAAAAGGATTTGACTGTTTTGCAATAAAAAAGGAATTATGAGTCTCGAACCTGCAGTTCAGTTGTAGACATCGCCACGTAAGCATGTCAGACTTCACGAAAGAGAAGAATGTTCTTAGCGAGCTCGTGAGGCTAATAAGAAAAAATACACTTTATTAAAACAGGAGAAAGATGACTTTGAAAACGTCATCGGTGATACTCTAAAACCAATCATCACACCACTTGAGAAACTTGTTGAGATGAAAAGTGAAAGCCCACTGCAGCAACCATTTAATCATATTTTGGATAAAATCAGCAGCAGTAAGAAAATGAAAAAACAAATGGGAATTGATCGATCGAGTTTGCTCAACGATCAAAATAAGAACAATAAATCAAGTTTAATTTATTATACTGTTTATGATGATGATGATGATAATGATAATGATGATGATGATGATGATGATGATGATGATGATGATGATGATGATGATGATGATGATGTTTTTGACACAATAACCAATTCTAGATTTAAATCCGCTAGTGGAAAAAATGAATCAGCTGATGACTTTTTATCATTGCTAGATAAAAGCCGTAGAACGATTGATAATATATATGGAGTGCGAAAGGTTGATGAAGTGTATATGATTGGTGATTCAGAAATTGAATTTGATGATAAATATGTCAAAGTCAGAAATGAAAGTTATCCTAAAACGAATGGACTAATGGAATTGCTATTTAAAAAATATCCGGATGATCTTCTGAGCTCATCAGACCGTGCAAATTATCGCAAGATTTTGGAAGCAACAAATGCTCATCGGAAAAAATTCAGCAAAGATGAATCTATACGAATGTCGAGAAGTAATAAATATAAGAATGTTTTAGCACCAATGTTCCGCAGCACTCCACGAACGTAAATAGCAGCGGAGGAGGACTTATACCTAAATATAAAATAGCTAAGAAAAATACTTCCATTGATCTCATCTACTGGGATGATCCAAACGAGCTTACTGAGAGACTTCGATTATTGATTGCCGAACGATCAGCTGGAAATAATAATCACGTCAATGATATCCAGTCGATTATTGAGGAATTACGCGAAGCTGGGCATATATATTGGCATGCTATATATTACTTACTCACTGTCATAGATATATTTTCAAAGTATACATGGACCGTGCCAGTCAAGTCAAAGAGTAGTAACAATGTTACTACAGCTGTGAAGTCAATACTGAAAGAAGGACGAGTACCGAAGAATCTACAAACTGACCAAGAAAAAGAATTTTACAATTCAATTTTTCAAAAACTTATGAAAAAGCACAATATACACTTATACTCTTCGCATAGTAATCTTCATGCAATTATATGTGAACGATTAAACGATTAATAGAACGTTAAAAAATGCAATGTGGACAGAATTCAGCAAACTAGGAAGCTATAAATGGTTGGACATTCTACCTAACTTGCTCAAAGCATACCATTCGAGAAAACATCGGAAAACAGGAATCGAGCCTGAAAATGTTACACTGGCAAATGAGCGAGAAGTCAAGAGACGTTTTCCAAATGAAAAGTCGCCAGTGAAAAAACCGTAATTTAAAGTAGGAGATAAAGTACGAATAAGTAGGATAAAAAATGTTTTTGAAAAAGGTTATATCCCAAACTGGTCAACGGATATTTTCACAATAATGCGAGTAGTAAAAACAGATCCAGTAACTTACCACCTCAAAGATTATTATGATAAACCCGTCTCTGGTGGCTTTTACGAAACGGAAATTCATAAAACTATGTATCCGGAAATTTATTTAGTAGAAAAAGTTTTAAAGAAAAGTACTAAACGCGTATATGTTAAATGATTAGGATTTAGTGACAATCATAATAGTTGGATAGATAAAAATAAGATTGTATGAATTATTCAAGGTTCAAATAAATAAGAAAGTAATTGTTAATATATTTAATAATGTATTTATTCATGTAAATTGCACACAAGTTTGAATAAATAAATAAATAGTATTTAACAATTATCAGTCTTTGTATTTCATTATTTTAATATGTGGTGAACTTAAAAGAAGTTCCACCCTGATATGTTATAAATAAATTAAGTTTATTTGCTGTGTTAGAGAGCTTATTGAAAAATTGTTGATTTTTCAAGATTACTGATGAGATCTTCCTTGGCAGAAATATTTGAAAGCTGTCATCGCCACGATCTTTGTGTCGAATCTCGTCTTTACTTCCTTGAGTGTCACCATGTACTCATGATCTTTTTCCAAGTCCGTAACTTTCCTCTTAGGCAAGAACTCACGCTCAGCAATCTTGTTGAATGCAGATAGATCCATTCTGAAATTAAAAAAATAAGAATTTGTGTTAGAGAAAAGATTTTCTTTGAGAACAAAAAAAAAAAAAAAAAAAAAAAAAAAAAATAATAATAATAGTGAAAATCAGCTAAGAACTTACTTGGAAATGTTAAGTGAGAATTTTCAAGCTCGACTGCTCGAATGTGCTCTTCACCGTGGTGGGTCGGTTCATATAGCTCATTACCCACCATGATGTCTGCCCCCTTCCATCGCTTCTTGTAGAATATCCCTTCTATCGGAAGATACCTCCTCCATCGATGGATTCCATTTGTGCATTTGCTCCTCACAAACATCTTATTCGATAATGATTTGTTCGCCTGTATCGTCATACAGTGTCATCCCCACCCGTGCTGCACTGTTCTCATTGGTCACTTCGTTCTCCCTCTCCATTGATCTCTCGCTTTCTTCTTCAGTATTGGTCGCTTCATACCCCTTCTCCACTTGCATCTTCTCCACTCTTTCTTCTCTTGTATCAGCCATTTTTTCATTCCCCTCCATTTGAATTACAGCCAGTACCATCTGTTCCTTAATAATTCGGTAATGACCCCAAGGCAAAGTGTCTGTGCTTGAGGTAATAAGTATCTTTTATCATCATGCGGACTTTGTGCTATTTTATTCTGTTTCTCAGTATGCACTACATGCAATTTAGAGCGAATGTTGCACTGCTCATGTTTAACAATAATTTGTTCTTCGAGACATTTTCCATAATCTTCGAACGTGATTGTTTTCTTCACAACACTCGATTTTATGTCTTTGGCTTTCTTTACAGTCTCAGATCCATCTATTAAAATACTATACATTTTGCTACGTAAACCAATAAATTCCGTCATAATCTTGACATAGCATTCATCTTTCATTAATCTAGGCACTTTTTTATTGACACGCGGGATTCAAAATTGATTGTTCTCTTTGTAATCAGAAGTATCCAATTTGTGCAAGTCTTCTTTCATTATTTTATACATATCCACGTCAACAACTTCATATATCGGACTATCTGTGTCGGTGTAAAGGAGTTTTCATTTTTCCCCAAGTCGCCGCTTCATATATGAATAATGAAAATCGTATAACAATGTTTTAGACAAATCGAGAATGCTGAGACCAACGTATGGTTTTTAATTGTAATGCTTGTTCTCTTTAGCTGTATAGCAACCAAATTTTCATCAAAGTTAGCACAACTATGAAAATTTGGTTGAGCTATACGTGCTTCTGCTCCATATCGACCAGTGAATTTATTCACTAATCTCAAATCAACGCGAGATCGTTCTCGCTCGATGCACTTACCATATACTGCATTAATTAATAACTTGTAGAAAAGCTTTTCAAACTCATTCTTGGCTTGCTTTCTCTTCTCTGTATTAAATTCAACATATGGTTTGAGCCAAGGCTTCTGCTCAAAACTCAGAATCCTATGCACTTTTTTTAGTCGAAGTCCATTATCTAATACCTGTTTGAACGCAAGATAATGAATGACATACCTTTTCTTATCGTTCAAAGTAGTCAACAGTTTCTTTTGTTTTGAGACAGGGGGTGTACGATGCTCTGCAAAAAAAGGCAAATCTGATGACCATCATGTATTTTTTCAGGATACTCTAAATCTACTTCAGCAAAGTAGCCTGTATCAGAGTCTGGTGGTGCATTGAAAAAAATTGAATTCGTTTCATATTCGATCCATTTGAATTTTCCCACTGGTAAATACTGCACCTTGGCCCATCCATAAAGATTATTAATATTAAAATATAAGAGTGTCTTCGTTTGCTGATTCTTATCGTATGATGGTCCCATGTACGGATTGTTCGCTGTTCAGTTCGTTTTATTCTTTCCAGTAGTGTAGGTTTAAATTAAAGTATTTTGAATTTCGCGCCGTTGCGCGCTCTCCGTTGCGACGTCGAAGGGCCCGCGCGCACTCACTCCTGTTAGGACTGCCTAACGATTCGCATGTTTGGCTTCCTTACGATTTCCGACGGTTTTTCTTTGTACGGTGCTTCAGGGATTGTTCTTTTCAGAGCTGTCTCTGGTCGCCTCGTTCTGCGTTTGTGCGTTGCGTTCTGCGGGAAATTCGCGATCGCGTCGTTCGCGTGTGTGTGTTTGTGCGCGTGTGTGAGTGTGCCTCGAGGCGGTAGTTTAAGATTGTTGGCGAGGGTGTCCACGTGTTTTACGTGACTCCTTCGGGGCGAACGAGCAGCGGCAACACCCCTTGTTGCCCTCGTGTCAAGCGTCTGGCTCCCCGAGACGTCGGGGCGCGCTTGGCACACGGCGGTGGACCATCTTTTCGTTCCCCAGGCCCAGCTTCCAGACCTCAGAGACCAGGACGGAAGCAGGGGCGGACGACGGCGAGCCCAGTACTACGCCCTCTCCAGCGGCGGTTTGCACTTGCGTTTTTCTTTCTTTTGAAGAGAGCTCTCTGCGTGCGTTTGAGGTACCTCGCGTCTTTTGTTTTTGCGTGCGTCCTTTTGGCTAATTTTTACTCTCTAGAGTCACCTTACTTTTCTTTTATTTGTATAATTTCTTTTTTTTTCTCATTTTAATAAATCTCACACTTGCTGAGGCTTTTTCCTCTTATCCGTGAGGATTTTTATGCCACAGCAAGTGCCTTTTTGTTTTCCGCGAAATCGTGTGTTTATTTTATTTAACCCATCACTCACTCAACCCTTTCCTTTAGCTGAACTCACGCTGAGCTCCTCCACTCAATTTTTAGATTAATATTCATTCGCCTTAGTATACCGATTGCAACATTGACTTATTCCTCCTCGAATGCTTGCTTCAATAAACATCAGCATATCTATATATGTAAGAAGCTCCAATTCCACTTTTGTCATTTTTAGAGCTGCTGAAAATCTGAGACCTGGTGTCCTGTAAAAGTGTGCAGGACATGAACTATACGCTTTCAGAGATGTCTCTCGAAAACTTTCGAAGACGTCAGCTAATAATAAAACATCTGTTTTCAAGCACAAATCTGAATATTCACCCAAAGTTTTTATAGTAAACATATTCCATACTGTAACAGCATGGTGATAGTCTTCGTCAATAATATGAGAACCTGTTAGTTTATTGTAAAACTCATTCTTCTCTGAAAGTTTTGTATTCATCAACTTGTCCAATCCATCTACGAAATCATATTTAAATATACCTTTTCGTCTAAGAAGATTGATTTGCTCATCTGTAAATCCATCATTTTTAAACTCATTCACTGCTATCGGCACGGTTTCCAAATATGATGCAAGCTTTTCCAACGATAATGGTAAAAAACGCCATGAATCTATAAATCTAAAACTCATGTCACAGTCATCTATATACTTCGTAAATGAAATATATTTTTCTTTGTTGTGAGGTATCAGAGATAATCGTCCCTTCATTATTGTAGAAGTAGCAATCTCTTTCAAAATGAAGTGTGTATCATAATTGAGGTTATGAAAGATAACCGGCACAAACCTCGAATCCTTGTAATTTAAATTGAATGAATTGTGAGCTGCACCTCTGAAACTAAATAGAAAAAAAGTCATACATGCTGTACAGCATTTAAGTCAAATATTTGTATACATTAAAAAAGTAACGTACCATCCTGTTAGATGACAAAGGTCTCGTACTGCGAGTTCTTCACTTTTTATAGGCTTTCGGTATATATGGCAAACAGTTGACTTCCGAAAAGATAATTCTTTCAGATCTGTAAGTCTCATTGGTTTTGGATTTTTGTAGAGTAGATCAATCTTTTCACTAATTCCTTTCAGTTCTCGAACAAATCATTTTGCCGGTGTCTCTTTATCTTAATTTTCTTGTCTGTATGATTTATAAACAGATAAACTATCATCAAAGCTGCACTTTATATAGTAGCCTATGCTATATGCTTCATGAAGCTGAAAAGCGTTTTTATTTTCAGTAGGCTTTAACAAACATTCAAAATCTGCATAAATCACAAAAGGAACTTTTTTACTTTTATTGTAATCTTCAAATTTAAGAATGTTATTCTTAAAGTCAGGCAAATTAATTCGACATTTATTTAAATTTTTGCAATAATTTTCGTGCATTTCCAGCCTTTCTTCACAGTAAAATATTTGTAAACACCTTTCGCAGTGGTATGATTTTACATGAGATTTACTTAATTGAGTGCTTAAAAGTCGAGACAGATATTTAATCCACATGTAGTGGTATTTAGGCAAGCTTCCGCCATCATCATGATTATTTTCTTCATTTTCATCTATGTAAAAATCTTGTATGAGAAGTAGATTAACATGTTTTTCTTTCCTTTCTTTTGTAATATGGCATGGCGATACTTTGCATTGTACTTTTTTAATAAGTATACGTTTATTGAAATATCATTTAATTTTTCGAATTTCGGAACATCTTTGAGTTTTACTGGGAATTCTATATCACCAAAGTTCAGCTCGTTCTCATACAAACGATATTGATTAACTCTATTGGGATTAGTTTCACTAGGATATTTTTGATCGATACAATGCTGAAAGTATAGCATACTTGAAACATTAATTATCATTATTACGAACATTAACACATGCCTTTTTCTTTTCTATAAACTTTGGAAAGAAGTGGAATGAAGGAACTCCCCTTGATTGGAGAATATGTTTTCATATTGATACACAAACTTATAATACTCGTCAGGATCCAGCCAGAATCTTTCTCCTGGAATTCTTCAAGCTGGGTGAGAATAGGTTCTTTGATATGATCCTTGAACCATTCTTCCAAATTCGTTGACATAAATGCTGTAACACTTTCATTTGTAAAATATTTTATGTCTGTCGTTTGCTCACCATTTTTTTGCATAGAAAATTCTGTGAATTTTAAATTGCAAATGTTTATTATAACCATTAAATTTTTTTAAAATAATACTTGAGTGGTCTTCTTTTATACACGGAATAGTGTATTTTATTTTGTTTAATAAAGCCTTGATAATGTCCAACGCTATGGACAAAACGATGCCAAGGAAAGAATGTTTTTAATTTTAATTTTCACCTGGGTTAGCTCTCACTTCTGCCTTATACTAAAGTTTCTTAAAATAATAAAGATATCGTTAAAAGCAATTTTAAAATTCTTAATTTCAGGTTTTTTTTCAAAGAAAAACATTTTAGTAAATTACTGTATCGATAAATTCGATACGGTAATATCGATATTTTGATGCTAATATATTGCACGTATCGATATTTAGTGGATTTATACATACAGGGATTCGCGATATTCTAAAAAGTATCGATACGCAGTATCGATACTTTTTAGAATATCGCGTATCCCTAATCCTGACCGCCGTAGATTCCTCGCTGCACTATCCCAGCAGTAGCAAGGCCTCCTACCCTTTAACAAGAATAAATCCCTTGGATTACGACATGTTGGGAACCTAAGGATCCTGCCTAATCCACTTAGACCCCTGACCCTACCTGCGACTACTCGAGATTCTTGTTTAGGCAGATTCCCGTGTGTAATAAAACCATGTGCCTGATCAAAACTGCCAAGTGCTGTGATGCAAGTTAATTTGGGTAAATAATAACATTTCCCCAGCCATGGTAATTAGGATGAGACAACGTTACCCTTGTCACCTTTAGGTATCCTGGCCCAGCCCTCAGTGCAGCTGAAAATTGGACGCTCCAAGCAGCTTGACCGATGATTATAGGATACTAAGCACCATGAAGGTACGACAGTCATCTTGTGAACCTTCGACTGAACCACCTAACGACAAGTGCTAACTGTTGTTGTGTCATCTTCGCGTCAGCATAATCCTTACACACCACCGCGCTCCTGGGAGGGGGGGGCGTCCACCATTCTAGCCGCCATAATGCCTTGCTCCAGGTTGGGCTCCTTTCTGGCAACTGAATCCACTAGAAAAGTCAGGTCGTTGTTCTTTAAGCGTCCTCCTCCTGCCGATTCCGATACTTGTGATGTGGTCGGCGCGTGTTGGTTCAATAGCTCCGTAGGAGCTTTCGACCTGACTTTCCGCTCCTTCTTGGCTCTTAACACCCGGGCTTTTTCTTTTTTTAGACTCCCAAAGATATTTTTGTTTTCAGATTTTAGCGATCCCTTTACTCGGCTTCAAGTTATAATAAGTCAAAAATAGAATCTTGAATAATTTTTTGCCTTTTTTAATCATTTTTCGTGCAGAAATTTATATGTGTTCCCCCTAAGTTAAGCTAGATTTTGATTACTGTCACGCGGAATCTCTGTACCTAGGAATTACATACCATACTCTGGGCCGAATCCTGTCAGGTATTTCAAGGACAACGATTTTATTTTTTTAGGGTTACGAGATATTATAGATTTACTGATCAGAAGAACTTTGACCAAAAGTAGCTGGACAACGAAAAACGCATGATTTCCGTCAGAATCTGATTTGAATTTCTATCCTTTTTGAAAGCAAGACAAAAATTTACAGTCACATATACTATACTTACTTACAATTTACTTGACTTCTAATATTGATAATCTTAAATTCAAAAAGTCGAAATTGGTCCACCATGGACCACGATTTTCGGAATCGACTGTTACTCACGCCAGTTCACAGAACTGTCGCAGAGTAGGAAATTCGGCTACTTTTTGAAACGAAAATCTGCTGACAACACAAGGCATATCAAGCTAAATTTTTTTAAATTACTCTGAAATGTTTGAAGTTTAACAGGTAACTGCACCTTTTTTTATAAAAACCATTTCAACAATATGTACCAGACATAAATTAACAATAAATACTAGCAGTAAGTTGCATAATTGCCTCGGAATACTACATGTACTAAAGATTCTTAAAACATGGAGCGTCTTACACACGATTGTTTTTATGATTTTATTTGATCAAAGTTTGATAATTACATTGTAAATTATAATTTACATAAACAAATATATTAGATTTTTGTTCAACAATAATATTTTCTTTTTCTGTAAATTCAATAAATAATGATTTTTCTATAATATTAACCTTTTAAAGGCGCTAATTTTTTTTGCAATGACGCTAAAAATAAAAGATGCTGTAGGAGTTTAAGGCTTAGAAGACTTCTGTCTTGTAGCATGATCCTTCCAGCCTCAGAAAATAACCTTACCGAAGGGATAAAAGTAGCGACGATGACCATATACCGCTTGGCTTAGGTAGATAATGAGCTTAAATTTTTATTTTAATATACCATTAGATTTTTATCCATTCCTATTTGTAGGATAATGCCAAAAGAAATTTTGTTTAACATACAATTCTTCAACTCTTCTTCATTTCTAGATCTTCTAATTAAATTATTTTTCTGGACTAGCTTATGATGCCAATCCCAAAAACTTTCCTTTTTCAGATCACTTACTTTATCAGACTTTTCATGCAGAGAACTATTATTTTAAGTTACATTCATTTCGCGGTGTAACCTTGACATTTTGTCTATTTCTTTACTACAAGCAAGTCTATCATTGAAGAGTATTTTTATTGAATCTCAGATCCAATAGAGTAGCTTTAGCTTTAAGGGGACACAACAGCTTTGAACTTCGAAAAAATTTCGATTTTTTTGTGCCTATTTTGACAAGAAATTGTCCGTAAAACACGCTCCTAAAACCCGTTTATCAAAAGAAATAAACGTTTGCGTCACGGGACGCCCGACAGAAGTGATAACTTCATATGATATTTATAGAAACTATCAAATATAGAACTTGTTTAACGCATGATGGCAATAATAATTTTATAGTTATATTTTTTGTTAATCTAATAATTTATAAATGGATCAGGAATAAGTAAAACGTAATTTAATTTCCTTTTGAATGTAAAATATATATTTTATGTACAATATTTATCATTATTTAACAGTTTAAGTTGACAGGCTGGTATTTACATTATCATTATCTAATCCTACAAAAGCAACAATTGGTTTATGATAACTGTAATAAGAAACAAAATTATGATACTAAATTTTATCTAAATATCTGGAAAATACCGCATCAATCGTAGTACCATGACTAGTAGTAGCTTGATCTGGATTACTAATCATCTTTAATTGTAATTTTGATTCAAGAAATGCTATTAAATTTTTTGCTCGATCAGAAGAAAAATCAACATTAAAATCTCCACTTAGAATAAATGGTAATTTATGGTTGTTTCGGCCAAGTCAAGTGGAACCTTCTGGTGTATATATTAAAAGTTGCGAATGAATAAATTGTATAATATTTGAAATGCTTTTGTTTGGATATATATATATATATATATATATATATATATATATATATAAAGTTGCAATAACAATTTCTTTTTTTTCTTCGTTGATGCATCGTGCTATACATATATCACCAATTGCATTATCTGAAGATACGTTAAAACCTGCAACATTCTGAACTTCTAAAGTCATGTTTGGAGTTACAATATTGACATTATCATTAGCATGTTGATAAATTGCAACGCCAACTGCTCTTACAGAGAGGGCATGTAGACGCGAGCGAGTGAGAGAGAGCGAGAGAGAGAGAGAGAGAGAACACGTGCCAGTAGAGAGAGAAGAAAGCGCGCGCAGAGTGGGGATGTCTCCGCTGAGCCGCCGTATGCGTGCGAGCGAGAAGGCAAGAGACAGCAGGGTGGGGATAGCCAGACATAACGGCGCCGTAACGCATTCCAACCAATTCACTCCGTCCCATAAGAAGTTATCACTTCAAAAAAATTTCGCGTAAAGTTAAATGCAAAATACTAAAACAAAATTTTCTTGTAAAATTACTTATTTGTCATTTTATGTCTAATATGGCTTATAATTTTAATTTGAAGTTTGATAATGTCTTAGTAGGTAATGTAATCGAGCGGGCCGAAAATGGTCGTTTTCGCCTCTAGAGGCGATTTCCGATTCTCCGATTATTGTAGGCTCGTTATACCTATATAGGGCGAAAATGGATTAATTGATACATGTATTATGATCAGGGACTCTCGCTTTACTTTTTGTGTGACGCTCGGAAAATCCCATTTTCGGCCCAGTTTGTAGGCGCCGAAAATGGTCTTTTTTATGCACGTGTTATAAAAAAGTATTATGCAGCAATATCGGCAGATTCTTGGTAAGATACTCTCTTTCCTTTCTCTCTGTCTTTTAAAACATGTGCAAAAGATCGTTGTAAGCGTATTTTTGATCGTGAAATCTAAATGCACGGATCTTGATAAAGTGATTGCTGACACTGAAGGAGATGCGCCGATTGAGCTCGTACAAGTAGATGATGATGAAAAGGGTGAGCAGAAACTCTCAGTCGTCGAAATGGAGGTCAACGATACACCATTGGACCTTACAGCAGTAGCAGCAGCAGACACGACCGGTGTTACTGCCGTAGTTTTCAAGATGGATGCTGACGAGACATCATCCGACGTAGCCTCAGCAGATACAAGTAGTCATAATGAGGCTACTACTACTACTTCTACTGCTGCTGCTGCTGCTGCGACTACTGCTGCTGATACTACTGCTGTTGCTGCTACTACTATTGCTGCTGCTGCTATCACACTGGCAGAATCAATCGTCGCAAATTCTGTTACCATGGCTGTAGATGTCGATACATCGTAGGTTGAGCCAGCGACATCTGAGGTGCACGCGATAACGGCGCTTGAAACAAACAACGACGAAGGAATTAACGAGGATTATATTGATAATAATGCCGCCTCGTGAACGTGACCAAACCAACAGGCATGTGGTGTGCCCACACTGTTATAGAATCTTTTTCAGTTAAATGTTTCTTTTGAATCATCTGAAACCAGGGTCATTCAATAAGATTCATACAGTATGTGCAAGTTTAAAAATTTGTACAAGGTGTTGTAGAACGATTAGAACCCCCAGTAATGATACAACCCCCCGTATTTGCGATACAGTTTTTTGTAAAGTTTGTAAGCTGATGCAGCAAATCGGCCATCTTTGCTTTATGCGACCCATAACTGAAACGCGTCAGCAGGCAGCTAGTACTACGACGAAAAAACAGACCTTGTACTTATTTTACGATTCGAAGACACAACAGTCAGACCCCGTATTGGGTGACGTTAAGACACATATACACATTATCAATCTTTGTGTCAATCGACGCACAGTTCATGCTAAAATATTTGGTGGGGCGCAGAGATTTCCATGAAATGCTTTCCATAATTCTAACAGGTAATGATGAAGTTCGCCCACATAAAGTTTCTCGATAGTTTCGATTATTTGCATATGGATTTGAGCGCTTTACCGAAAGCATACGGACTTGGCTGCGGTATTGAGAAGGAAACATTCCCCCACTTATTCAACAGACCGGAGAATCAGAACTATGTGGGTGAGATGCCACCCGTAGAGAGCTATTTACCCGACTCGATGGTTGTCGAGAAGTGAAAAACATTCTTAGAGTGGTACGTTGATAGAAAAGGACAAAATTACATATTTGATTTTCAATGAGATCATCAAGTATTGTTAGCACAACGTTAAGATATTGAGACCAGTATGTCTTGCCTTTAGAAAGACATTTATCGAATGCGGCTTGACAGATCCGTTCCTAGAGTGCGCAACTATCGCGTCGTCGTGTATGCGCATGTACCGTAGACATTTTTTGAAAAATAAAAATACAATCGGGATTATACCGTCCGGTGGCTATCGTTGAGCCAATAAACAATCGCTTAAAGCAGCACAATGGCTCACGTGGATGGAGCATGAGACAGGCTGGCCGATACAGTATTCTGTAAATTCGTGTGAAAAGAGACTGCTCAAAGGCCCTCTGGAGGATAGATTTTGCGTGTTAGAAAACAATAACAAAGTTGTACTACAGTTCCACGGATGTTATTGGCATGGTCGTGTTCGCTGCTACACTGATGGTCGTAATTTGTCAATCGTAAATGGTGAGAGTATGGACGATCGGTACGAGAGGACACTTAGAGTTTCGGAAAGTACAGCGAAAACGAGCAGATGATGACTTATATAAAAGAGGTCACAAATGATTGGTATACACCACTTAATCCGCGAGATGCATTTTTCGGTGGTCGCACGGGTAACACGATAAAATCATACAATATTTGCGAGAATGAAAAAATTAAATATGTAGATGCTCATTATATTCGATTATTTGCAAAAATGGTCTTTATCCTGTCAGCCATCCGAAACTTTATGTGGGTGAGGTTGAGTGTGCGCGTGTAGTTGGCCCCGACAACGACATTAGCCAGATTGACGGTCTGCTGATGTGCGGATTTTACCGCCGAGAAATTTTTACCATTCTTTTCTGCCAGTAAAAATGCATAATAAGCTACTATTTCCGCTATGTAGATCGTGTGCCGAGTCCATGTGTTAGGATGACTGTAAACACGAAGCCGTAGAATTTGGTTACGTAATTACTAAGTTATTTGAAATATGGTCGCATTACACAAAAATTACACAAGTGATCGTGTAAAGGTGGTCTCTTTCACGAGTACATTAATAAATTCTTTGCGGAAAGGATCTATGCATCGGGATACCCACCAGAGTGTAGAAATGATGATGAGGAAGCAATAGATCGCTATATTTAGAACTTTGAGCTCCGTGGCAAAGATATGTCTTAACTTGTTGTGGGGCAAGTTTGTGCAACGCGAAAACATGACAAAAACTGAGATAGTAAGAGACCCACAAAGATTGTTCGAGCTACTAACTAGCCCCGATAAAGTTGTGGATTCTATACTGCCGGCCAACGATGAAATCCTCTACGTTAGTTGGCTAAATAATGATGAGGATGCCGAAACTGAACCGTCACCACAGTGCAACGTGGTTATCGCTACTTACACTACTGCTCTGGCTCGGCTCAAGCTTTTCTCCGCGCTTAAGCCATATTCCATAGTGTATGTGAGTCGAGAGAACGGATGCGAGTATAAGCCGTCAACAGGACCATTTTTAGGACAACTCACTGACAAGTTGGCGAGCTATGGGTTAGGCACATACGTTACATCCTTTATATTTGGTGGACCAAAATTTACGCCTATAAGTATCTAACACCTGACGGCCGTGAATCGTGTGTATGTAAGATTAAAGGTATCCGATTGAATGCATCAGCATCGAAAAGATCAATTTTGAATGTATGCGTAAACTTGTGATTGGTGAAATACCACCGACATTTGTCTCCTTTGGTGTGTCTGGACATACAGCGTTGCATGATGTGGTCACACGTGCGAAATGTAAAGTTTGTGAACCTGTCTACTCTAAACGTCGCTTTGCTGCCAACGATAAGAGTTACCCGTACGGATATGTAGCTCTAAAATGACGAATAAAAAAGTATAAACTAGATACAATTTTTTCTATATTTAATAATAACTTACCTAGCTCAGAACTAGCCGTCCAAAACCGCTCGCGCGCCATAAGCCTCCCAGAGGGCGATCCATATGGCTAACCTTCGGAGTCTCGCACCGCGCGCGAGTGTACGCGCAAATGAGCTTCCTGCAGGGGAAGCCTCTTGACTTGCCTCTGCTGCGATGCTGTCTGTTAACCATTTCATTATCCACTGTTGGACTTAAAGCAGGATATACATGAAAATTGCCGGTATCGCACGTGCATATTTCCGTTCGATCGGCATCAGTATTTGTATGTTCCGCGCAAACGGATTAAAAGCAACTCCGTCACCAACAATGTGTCAGTCGTTGGTGTATGATAGATCGATCAACATCGACAGCAGCAGCAGCAACAGTAGCACCACCGCAGCCAACATCAAGTCAGCAGCAGCAGCAGTGTCATCACTATCCCATTAGACGAAAGTATGTGGATATTTTGAAAGTGCTGTGTCGTTATCTTGACACAACGCAGTGTACAGCTCTGCTGCGTCAAGCCTGTCCAAACTTGTGATAAGCCTGGTCAAGTGTGTACTGAAGATTCTGCGTGGAAACGTATCACTGAGCAGACGTTATAAGAGCAAGTTACGCAAACACGCACCATCACTGTGCAAAATCATAGCTCCGGGACAGACGATAGAGACTAGCAAGAGACTTTTAATTTAAGCTCAAAACCTTGTGTCGGTAATAGTGACACCTTTTTTATCAGCATGGAGCATGCTAGGAAAATGATTTTAGTGTCTCAAGAGTTTATCAAGAGTGTGAGATAGCAGCAGCAGTAAACATGTTAATGTTTACTAATAACAGCAGCAACAGCAGCACCACCACCACCATCAAAAATGACTCACAGACGAGTGTGGGGTTGGCAGTAGTAATGACAACTACCTCAACATAGTTCAGACACCGGGCTCGAAGGTATTACGACTGGACAAAGAGATGAACAAGATTTTAAACTCGAGTGAATTGGATGATTGGCAAAAGTACTCCATGTACCAGCAGGTGTTGCAACGGTTCCTACACTACAAACAACAAAGTAGCGACGACGATGAAGCCGGTAATGAGTTGTTGTTACCAACAGTCGATAAACACTGCACTCTATTACTAGAAATGGCGATGGCGAAGTAATATCTGATCAACATATTATCAATAGTGTACTGCCAAGACTTCGTCAAAATGCACGAAATCTAATGAATAGCCTACGTCGATCTGGTAGCATTGCCTGGAATAAACTTGGTATGATTACGGTAGATGGCGTGCGTGCACGAGGTGTTAATATTGTAGACTTGGTGAACGAAGCTGTAAGACGTAGTAAAAGGCCGCCTTCTCGTAGCTTCGATCAGTTTGTTTGCCTACTTCGTAAGGCACACGTACCTCTAGAATTTAAAGAGAAAAAATAAATCTTCATCTTGCTGTAGCGACTGCTGTATTAGAAGAATCTAACAGTAGTGGTAATAACAATTCTCTGCTAACTGCTTCTGACACGTCATTATTATCTGTATCAGGACGACAACAACAACAACTAACATCCAGTGGAAGCGCTAGTGACGAAGATGACGAGGACGACAAAGAGGAGAAGGACTACGATGTAGAGAAAACACTAGATCCGAATAATTTGACATTTTTTAAATATCGAAAGGTGATAAAAAGAGAAAACGAGGTGGCAGCAGTCGTGCAGCAGTCGACACTATGGTAGATGCTTCAATAAGATCTGTAGCACCACCTGCTAGAAAACAAGTAATATTAAAAGAACCCAAGTTCGGCCATATAAGATGGCAGCACCACAAAGAGTAAACACAGAGTCATCTAGTGTGCTGGACATGCTAATCAATGGAATACCTTTTGAGATGCATATACCGGGATACCAGTTTCTCGGGCCGGGTACTCATCTTGAGGAGAGACTTGAGAGATCGACAGAAATCCTCTGGATAGAGCCTGTCTCGAGCACGATATCGCATATTCGCGCAATAATGGCTGTGATGGTGGTAGTGGTGGTGGTGGTGGTAGCGGTAGTGGCGATAGTGGGGGGCATACTTAAGCCGATCATAGACTGGCTAAGCGTGATTTTGCACGCATGCTATCTAAGTCGTCAGGTTGTGAGGAGAAAAGCGTCGCTTCGTTACCTGTTTTGGGTACGGTCGGTAAAATCACTTTTGATAGGGTTTATCGACAATTCAGAGAGGTTATAAAACGTACAAGGAGAAAAAAATCGCCATTAGTTGGTAGAAGACAATCAATGAATGGAGAGCAAGCTTAAAAACTGTACTAAAGCTTGCTAGCTCCATCAGCATACGCTAATAATGACAGGCTTGTGCGAGACACACGCAAAAAATTTCGCTCGAACGAGGTGAGAGAGTGGCTCGAGAGTCAGGATGCGAACACAATGCATAAAATGGTACAATATCGTTTTCCTCGTCGATCTTACCGGATTTTCAGTCCGTACGAGTTGTGGGAAGCTAATTTAGCTGACCTTTGCTCTCTCAAAACGTATAATAATCAATACAATATTTACAGCAAATTTTACGTTAGAAAACAGCCTATATACTTTCAAACGGACAAGGGCAAGGAATTCATTGGACGCGAAGTGCTGAATTTGTTGAAAAAAAGAAACATTATTTACCGTGCTGTGCGAGACCACTACGTTAAGGCAGCAAATAACAGTCACGCTATACCCATAAATATAATGTTCAAGACCTGGTTCAAGTTGGAAAATATTCAAATTACATTTATGAAGGAGTGGGAAAAGGAATTAGTAGTCTGATCCTTAAATAAAAAATGCAGCAATTTCGCGGTTTAACTAAATATAAAACGGTGTAAAACTTGCTTAGGCATAAAAACCCTCACGGAACAGAGGGGAAAATCCTGAGCAAGCTAGTGAAATTATTTATCAAGTAAATTAATGAATTTATGTAAGCATAAAGTGCAAAAGTCAAAACTTATTATCTAATCTAACTTACGCAGTGGATAATCGATCCTTATATTTATACTCATTCTCTGTATCTGAAAAGTTGTGTAGAATATTAGACTTTAAAAGTGGTAAATTGCTTACTTGTGTTGGTAAAATAGACAGCTACATTATCGTCAGGAGAACGGCGAATCTTGCAAATGTTTTACCGAGCGTGCTAATGGTTTATAGCAGTATTCGTCAGCCTTACGTGATAGGTGATCTTTGTTCACGACTGCTACGTACTGTGGCTCTTCAGTTACATGATTATACTTACGGTAGAACGCAAATTCAGAATTTTCCCCCACCAATCAATCTGCCCTTGCTGTCTTCATATTTTCAGTCAATCGAGATAGATATAAGAGGCGAGCATGGATATCCTGTCTCATTTGACTACGGTGCGTTGACGGTGACACTTTATTTTAAGCGCACAAATTAAAAATGCCTGACTACAGTATTTTTCTTGCCCACCAAATCAGGCGTTGTGACGGTGGTGAATACAATTAAGTTACAATTGGTCGTAAGCTTTATTAGACTGGCAGTTATTTAAAAGGTTTATTTCGCGGTGCTTTACTTCTTGTGAGGTGTGGCGCTAAGATTGCGGTACGAAGGCCTTTCAGAGAAGGGTTAAGTAAGCGTGTGCGCGAAAGTGGAGATAATCTGAAACGCAAAGCTGAACAAATAATAAATAAAATCATGGCTCCGGATGAACAGAAGGGGGAAGAGGTGAGAAGTAGTAGGAAAAAGAAAGCTAAATATAAGAAGACACAAATGCCACAAAAAACGCAGTCAGACTCTGGTCGTGGAGCTGGTACGTGCGTGACAACCACGCAGAAAAAGAAGAACAGAAAGAAATCTACAACTACAGCAGCATCGTCAGCAGTAGCTAAATATATCTTTGTCAACTAAAAGATTATCTTTTTGAACGGTATACCTACTTACTATACTAACTAGAACAGATATGGCTTTTCTACACACTGACTCTTGTGACTTGTTGAAGTCGAAGTTATCACTCTTTGAATTGTCGCCAACACAAACGGTAATTGAGAGTTCTCATTAGGCGCAGTATGAGCCAATTTCGTCACTTACCGATCAATCACCAATAGAAGTTACGATCCCTGGCAACTGTAAATATCTAAATTTAGCGCCTACAATGTTGAGTCTACGTGTGAATATAACACCGACGAAGCCATTAGAGAAGGATGCGTCAGTACCAGTCGTCGGCCCTGTACATAATTTTATGCATTCGTTGTTCAATCAGATAAATGTATTTTTCAATCAAAAACCAGTATCACCACCATGTAACGCCTACGCATACAGAACGTACATTGAGACGTTATTAAATTACGGACCAGCGGCAAAAAACTCACACTTGAGCAGCGTCTTGTAGTATGATGACACGGCCGGTAAAATGGATAACACTGATGCTGGTAATGCAGGTTTATTCAGACGACAAGCAGTTATGACAAATAATAAAATTAAATTATTAGGATACTTACACGTGGATGTGCTAAATATGGATAGACTACTACTTGGTAGTGTTGAGGTACGTGTTCGTCTTGTGCATTCTTGTGATAGCTTCTGTCTAATGGATCCCGATTCTGCGTATACTGTGCACATAACCGAAGCGACCCTATTTGTTCGCCGCGTAACGGTTAATCCGGGCATTTCATTGCTCACGAAAAAATGCTTTCTTAAGTTACAGCAAAGAACCTACTTACACGGGTAGAGGTGAAAAACGTAACCCTAAACAGTGGCGTGCATGGTCAGTCGATAGATAATGTCATACTGGGTCAATTGCCGAAAAGAGTCATAATTACTTTTATTAAAAATAAGACTCATAACGGCGATACAAAACTTAATCCGTTAAATTAAAAAAATTTTATTATCATTTTCTTGTCTTTGTTTGTGGACGGTGTACAAGTCTCATCAAAACCACTGCAGCCTGACTTTACAAAAACGAAGATGTATGTGGATGCGTATCACACACTCTTCTTAGGTACGGGGGCACATTTTTCAAATGCCGGTAATTCGATAACACGTGATGCATACCCAAATGGCAACTATCTTTTTGCATTTGATTTGAAGCTTGATTTATCGGCCAATAATGACACCCATTAAAATTTATTCAGAAGAGGTAGTGTGAGAATTGGCGTGAGATTTGATGAAGCATTAGATACTGTTGTAAATTGTATAATTTATGATGAGTACGACAATCTGTTGGAGATTGACTTGTCACGATCATAGATGGCGTTCTTTGAAAAACCAAATAAAACCACCTACCAATACAAGTTTTGTGCCAGTCGATACGCCTTTCTTGAGCTGTGCAGATAAATGGAGAAATGGATCTAGTTATCGATTTAGAGTTTTTCAAGGATTACAAGGGTCAAGTTGTGCCGAAAGAAGTGGGCTTAGCAGCATTAGATTTGGATGCTATATATTGCCGTCTGCGCTGCGCAACGAAAGCGCATAACACGAACGGGGTTGCTGAACACGAATATGGCGACGGCGACGGCCTCCGAGGTACCTGGTACCCAGGGTAGACGGTATTAATGTTGCCTTCTAGAATTATGATTAGCATTATATTGGAAACTGTTGCTGTTATGATATTCGTATTCAACGACCCCAAAAACTCCCGAGTAACGAGTTTTAACAGATTGTATTAGTAATTTTCATAAAACTGTAGGAGACGACATTTATACCGTCCACCCTAGGCACCAGGTACCTCGGAAGCCGTAGCCGTCGCCATATTCGTGTTCAGTAACCTCGAAAACCCCTGAGTAGCAAAACTGGACTTATTTCCATCAATATTTACCAAGTTTTAAATTTCACACGCGTTCCCGAAAAGCAAACTCGTTCTCAGACTTCGCTCATGGAAAAACCAGAGAATCGTACACTGCCACATAAGATTGCTTGAGCTGCTAGTCGTCATCGTCTGTGGCGCTGCGCGCCGCACTGCCGTCTCTGCTTGCATTATTGCCATACACGGAAAATAGTTCTTAGGCTCCGTGGCGCTGTCGACAGCGTCTTTTTTTTTTGGAGGTTGGTAGCGGAGATAGAATACGCTACGCGGCTTGAATTCCGTCAGTTCACTGACCTGACTGCTGTTTAATGGTGGCAATGTGGCCTCTGTGGCCTCTTGCAGTGGGTGTGTTTGTGGTCTGCGTGAGTCCTTAAAACCTCTCACCTCCACCGCAAAATCGAGCTCATCAAGCACGTGAGAAGTGAAAGGTGGTCTGTTCTTTGCTGACTAAATTTTAATGCCTGCATTGATGTAGAATTCGCACAGTGATTGTATGGACAAGACGTTCATAGATGCCAGAATAGAGCAGGTGTCAAAGGTATTGGTATTGTATTTGACTCTTAAGATTTCTTTTAATTTGTTTCTAAGAATAATATGTTGATTACACTCCCATGTTAAGTGTTGCAGGTCGCAGTATTCGTATCCACAGATGCATGTGGGGCTATCTAGGAGGTGTATTCTATATAGTTTTTCTGGAGTGCAGGGATAGGCTATGAGGATTCTTAGGTAAATACTGATATGTTCTTTGTCAAAGTTATTTAAAATTTTTGTTATGTTATTTAGATGACTGAAAGATAGTTTTTTGAGATATTCTTTTCCTTTTTTGTCAAACTGCACTGTATGAAAGCTGTGCCACTTAGCATCGAGTAGGTAAATTTGAGAGAGAAACAGTCGGTACCAGTTGGTTTTGAATGTTGATGTATCGTGCAGTTCTATGACATTTTTTCCTCTCTATCTGCCGTAGTGTTGCCTGTGCTATCTCTGTGGCCAGGTATCTACACTAAGCTAACTTTGTTTTTATTTTTTTGGATAAATTGGATGTTCAGTTTTCATCCCAAGATTAGGGCTGAGGTTGTAGCATTGCAGGTTGTGTTTTTAATATGATGATGAATCGCAGTTTTCGAGTCGGAAAAGACAGTTGAGTTCTTAAGGTTTCTATTTTTATTGTATCGGAGTGTCATTAATATTGCGTAGGTCTCAGATTCTGTGCTAGTGGAAGAGTTTTTGATTTTATATTTTAATATATTGTTTTGATTTTCATGATATACGGACCGCCCCTATCAGTCATGCCTGAGAGGATGGACTGTATCAACAAAGATTCTATCGCAAGCTGGAAAATTCTGCAAAACTAGTTGGTCCAAACTTATTCCAACCTCCATTTGCTGAATCCCATGCGATATTTTTAACGTTGACTGCTGTGTCTTGGCATTCAAGTAGAAATTCGTATGGGACAGGTAGTTCGGTTTGGAATATATCAGGTTGTGTATCTTCTATTTCTTTATAGTACTTAATTGTGGTTCTCATGATGAATTTGGATTTGTTTTTAGTATTTTTTTCTACTGATTCTATTAATGATTTAATATAATTTATATGCGGTTTTTTTTTAATGTTTGCTAATTTTCTTAATGTATTTTTTTATTAGAATTTCCCTGCGGTGTTCGAGTGTGGTTTCTACAGCGGCATTGAGGGCAAGGATCTTGAATGAGAATCTTGGAATGCCCAGGCATATTTTCAATCCTGTGTTATTGAGCTTCTTGAGGTGACAATCAGATGCGTTTGAAAAGAATGAGAACCCCCATTCCAGAATGGCCCTAGTGACCACCTCAATTTAGAGTCGAAATGTACACCCAAGAATTTTACTTGATCCGCGAGAAGATATCTGTTTTATCTATTTATATTTTTATGTGTTTTAGGGATTTTCTTCTTTATTTATTAGAATGAACTGGAACTTGTGTGGGGCAATATTTAGGCCTCTTTGTTTAAGCCAATGCTTAAGCTGGTTTGCACCTTCCTCGATGGCCTCAGTGGGAGTCCTTTTGTTGTGGATTGGTCCTGGATGCTTCTTACTGAGGTAGAAGGATATGTTCCTAAAGCTACTTATTCTCTGAATGAAAGGGGTGGCTTTGCTACTAATATTTAGTTCAATAAGGTCTTGTATGAGAGTGTTAGGATCTACATTGTCAAAGGCTCCTTCGATATCCAGCATAAGGACAGCGAAGACTTGTTTTATTGATAGGGAGAGCTAAGCCTTACTGGCTGGGAGGGTTGTACTATCTTGGGTTGATTTTCGTTTGCGGAAGCCAAATTGTGAGGAAGGTATTATATAGTCATTTTCTACGTACCAATCTAACCATTTTTTGATGATTTTTCCAGGAGTTTTAGAAGTTTTGAGGCCAAGATAATGGGTACCCTTTGTTGCTCAGTTTGGGCATAAGTATAGTGATATATTCGGACCATTGTGAAGGAAAAGATTTTTGATCTACTATAGAATTTAAGATTTTTCTGATTTTTTCCTTGACTGATATCGGTAGTTTTTTTTATAATTTCATTGGATATTAAATCTCTACCCAGAGAGGATTTTTCTTTTAGGGAATCTATAGCAGCAGAAAATTCTCTTTGTGATATTGGTTGATCAAGGTCGTGGTTGTAAATGTCAGGTGAGATAGGGATCGGGTTTGAGTGAGTGCTGGAGTAGATCATTTGAATGGTATTTTGGATTTTTGGATTATCGTTGTTAAGGTTATCTATGCTATTTGGTGTTCCTAGGTATCTATTTAATCCGTTAATTGATTTCCTCATTGTTTTAGTCTTGGATGTCCGGCTTAGTGATTGCAAGTATTTATACGTGTACTCTAGTTTTTTTTTTATTTTTTGTTATGAGCTGAAATTGTTCATTTGTCTCTACATATTTTGCGTAAATAATTGAGTTGCAATTTTTACGGTATTCCTCAGTAGCATTTTTCCTGTTTTCGACTGCCAAACCTAGTTCTGATGACCACCAATGGGTTTAGTGTTCTTTATTATTCTTTCGCCTTTGGAGATTTTTGCTCCTGACTCATTAATGGATATAATTATGCAGTTGGTAATTTTTTCATAGGCCTCTATGAGATTCATAAGGGTGAGATCTTCGTTTCCGACTCTATTTTCTACCTCAGATTGAAATTTAGTCCAGTTTACTTTATTGGTGTTTAATTTAGTTCTGTTAGTTAAAGGTTTGTCTATTTACCATATTCCAGTACTTGCCATTGGGATTTGCGAATCAGATTTATAGATACGATGGAAATGTCTGGGGATCCTGATCTGTTACCTTACGGATGAGCGTTGTTAACTTAGGTCTGTTATCTTAGGGATGAGCGTAGTCTGAGGGGTTCGTTTAAAACTATTAGATTTGAATTGAATAAATCCGATGCTAGCTGCTTTCCAACTTTTTCCGTTTTTCCAGTGCTCCACATTTCGTGATGTGCGTTAAAATCCTCGCAGATTATGACGTTTTTGAATTGATCTATACAATTAATTAGTTCGCTAGTTACCGATGTTTCGGGGTTAACCCGGTGATCACGATAAATATTAAATGTGTTATAGGTTGAATTTTGGGATTTTATTTTTGTTGCTAGAATTCCGAAACCGCGAAATTCTCGGTTACGTGAAACGGTTTTGTAGCTGACACTATCCCTTATCACGGATAATAGCCCGCCCCGTTCGTGTTGGTTATACGGTCTTCTCTGATACAGTTGCACTCTTTAAGGCGCATAATATCCATGTTTCCTGTAAGCAGGCTACAGTTATTCATAGTTCTTGACCCTCAGGCTACGGCAATTTCATTGCAGAATATCAAACTGAGGCTGTTGGGTCATTTTGATTCCTTTGAATGTGGAGGGTTTTGCATGGGCTGGTTACTTAGTGTTGGTGCTGTGTGATTCATGCCGCAGGTGTACGACTTTTCGGGAATATTTGAAAGGTCTATTTTGATTAGGGGAGTTAGTCAGGTACTTCTTTGGTTTCTTATTGTTAGGTCTATTTACATAAAATACGTAGATGTTTTTAAAGTTATGTTTGAGGGATGAATACAAATTATACTTAATAAAACCATGATCACGAGTAAAATAAATATTAGGACTACTACTACTGTTATATCTAGAGTTAAGAAAGGAGATCTTTAATTTTTTCTTTTTTCTTTTGCGATGGCTTCCATTAACGTAAAAATCTCTTGACACAAATCATGATTCTGTTGAATAGACACATTCATGATCGCGCACATGCTCTCAAATTTAGACTCTATAACGTTGGTGTTTGTATTGGGATATGCTTGCAAAACGTTAGGTAACGCTATTGTGTTTTGATTAGTGAGGTCAGTTGATTCTATCTCTTTTCCATTACGCAACCCAAAGGAAACATAATCCTATTACGTCCACGTCGTTGTTTCTGGGTAACGCTAAAAATAGAAAGTAAATAGCTTTGAGAAAGTCATAGGTACTTGGTTGATTTTCTATCTTTTAAAAAATTAAAAAATCGACATTCTTATACTTTTCAGTATTTATATTGTCTTTAAATGTAAACTCAATCAAAACATCTCTTAAGTCATTAATATGTTGACGCAGAGCATCGAAATTATTGTTGTACATGTATTCACCGTCGTCAGTTAATACTCTGACCATAATATGCACACTGAATTTCTGATTGTTGGATGAATTTAAAACTATATAGTAAATATTGCTGGGCTTGATGTTTGGTACTTTTGAAATAATAAAAATTTTCAGAATTTCCGTGAAAACTCGTTAACTGTTCAGATCGTTTATAAAACAGTTTGTTTTGCGACAGTACTCAATATCAATATAACAGCATTTATCAGTGGTAATCTGAAAGAAATAAAAACCTGTTGATTATCCATTAAACATGCGAAAGTAAACATTATCACACACCTCGTAAACATGATTCGACATAGTTTTATATACACTCAAGAAACTTTTTCTTTTGCCAGACACATGTATGAATGTTTATGATTAAGAGATGAATATTCACTTATCAACAATTTTTTACTTCTCCATTTGGATTCATACTACAAATTACTGTCAATAATAAGTACGTAAACACAGTACAAATTTATAGAACATACACAACCGTAGCTAACAGTGAACTATGCAGGCAGAAGCTACTCAAGCTATACTATGACGATCTCATCTGAGCGCAAGTATACGCTAGATATATTTTTTGGGATTCTACTGAAAACGTATAGGCATTTGGAGCAAAAACCATTCACGCAGGGTAATTGTTGAAAATCAGGACAATAATAGACCAAATGAAGAGTGTATTTATTATTACTACATCAAAATGTGGAATAAATAATTAAATTAAACATTCTTTTTCACTTGTTCTCTAAAAATACAAGAGCTTATTGTTTGATAACAATACTAGTATAATACTCTCGGTAATAATACATTTTTTCAATATTACATTTCTTGACATTCCTTACAGAAATAATCAACTTCTTTGAGAGGTAATTTTTTCAGACCGATACACTATAATACATCCACACTAAATATCGTTCGCATAAAATCGAGATCAAGATCTTTATTACATATTGAACATACCCATTCAACTTTTTCTGAATCAGTTTTAATTAACTGGACTAGATAGCCGTATGCATTTTTTTCACAAAAACTTACATACACTAATATCAATCTCTTCAGCATATATCCAACATGGAAGTTTTTCTTTTAACTCTCTTTTTACAATAACGTAATTGCCTAACACATTGGTTAAGCCTAACACATTCTCTTTGAGTATACATTTGAAAATCATGCGAACTTTTGTGAAATTATCAATATCCTTGTATAATTGCACAGTCTTAGGTTTTTTAATCAATCCAACTGCAAGCATGTACATGTTGATTTGCTAGTTTCATACTTTGCTTGACCTGCAGATCCCCTAATTTGATACATGCCATTAGAATGAGGAATTACATAATTAACATTGACCAATTGCTTGATTTGTTCGACAACATATTTAAAAGAATTAAGCTGTTAAGACTAGATGGCGTTCTTTGAAATACCAAATAAAATCACCTACCAATACAAGCTTTGTGCCAGTCCATACGCCTTTCTTGAGCTGTGCAGATAAAGGGAGAAATGGATCTAGTTATCGATTTAGAGTTTTTCAAGGATTACAAGGGTCAAGTTATGCCGAAAGAACTGGGCTTAGCAGTATTAGATTTGGATGCTACAGTACATTCGATAATCCCACCTACTTGTAATACGAGATTTTTAAAGAAAGATATTTTAAGAGAGAATAATTGGCTGGCACTGCATCATCATGGTCTGGATTGGTACGATGGGGATGTTTCGCTAAAAAAAATTCAAAAAACTATGCATGATATTTGCAGAAAAGCAAATAAAATTGATGTGCGAGGAGAGGAAAAAGCAAAACTACTAAATAAAATTACGACATGCAAAGTTATCAATTTAGAGGAGGCGTACGAGTGTCCACCTCGATACAAATTGCCATACTATGCACGGTACTGTATGCAGCATTCTATTAAACGCTGCCCACTCCAATACACCTGTACGCTCAACATCGCCTGTGAACTGAAACTCTGGCTAAATTCACGTGATGTAAAGGGCACTATAACTACAACAGCAGAGCGTCCTTTTTCACCGCCATACTATCATTGCAAGAATGAATTCTCTGAACATTCTCTAGAAGTTGTGAAAAATGAGAGCTCATGCGGTGAGGATTTATTCGGCAGATCAAATTCCAATGACATGGGTACAATTATGTGGCTTTGTGTTTAATACACAGAGTCATAAGAGACGTGGTATGCACTGGGTGGCGACATATGTGTTCAAAAATGGTGTTGGATGGTATTTTGATAGTTTTAATGCACAACCATACTTCCCCGATTACGTAAATAGTACCAGAGAAATTGTAAGAAGCTCAAATGAAACCACATTCGGTTACAAAGCAGCTTCTCTAATGCTTATGGCAAATATTGTATCATGTTTCTTTCTTATATGATTAATGGTATGGGTATGCAGCGATTTCTTAAAAATTTCTTATTATATCTGAGAAAAAATGATCAGATTACCGAAGAATTCGTTGCTAAGTTGTAATATAATATTGTAAAATTTTAAAATCTAAAATGTTAAAGTAAGAGGATATTTAGCTTGCACAGCTTTCAAAAGAAGTATAACCCTACAGATTTTTATTGGAACCCCTCTTCAGCACTAGTGATTCTATTGGTCATCCATTTGTCGCGTGACTGTTTTTCATTGGTCTCGCCTCCTAAATGTAGTTGTTTTCGAATATAAGGGAGTGTAGTTGCAGCACAGTTCTCTTTCACAAGTCTAAAAGAAGAAGTTCTCTCTTGGTGACAAGAAAATGTATAAGAAGAAGAAAGATGACAAAAGTGCATAAACCTTTACTAGTGTTTAAAAGAGTTACGCTTGACAGGTTAAAAGCCGTGTCTAAAATAATAGATCATAGAATCAAATACTTATTAAATGTTAGAGAGGCTATAACAATTATTGTAAAAGAGCTGGGTGACTATAGTAAAGACAAATTAGTAAATAGCGAAAATGTAAAGTATACATATTTTACTGCTTCCAATTTTGAGCGCGCAATGAGAGCTTTTGACGAGACGCTTGTAGATAAGATAGATCAATTATTAGAAGATAAAAATATATATTCAACTTTAGAAGATATAAATTTGGTTATATAAATGTAAATTAACAATCTTATATATGATGATATAAACAACCTAGTCGCGTACTTGAATACAACTATATATTAGGATACATAACTATAATTGTATTATGTTTAAGAGTTTTAAATAAATATAATTGTTAAACATATATAAATATTTCTACTCGCTTACCTGTGTACATTATCCAGTAGTGACAGGAAGGCAGTAAAAGTCAGTGCTGCACTATCGGGACTAATGCCAAAGGTGGGTGAACCACCGAAGGGTCGAAGGTTACTCCTAGCCAGTGTAACTACATCATTTATGTTTTACGTAGGTGTCGGGGTTGAGTTAGTTCAGAGGATGATCGGACAATGCTGCAGGAAGCAGTCGGCTGGACGATGAATACTAAAGAAGACGAGTTTGACCCTGAACCCATAATCACCTTGGTGGATGAGGAATATTTTTTTTTTCTATATCATATCCTTCTCAAGTCCTCTCAAAGAGTCTTGTATGGCTCTTCCCTCTGCCCGATACAATACAATGGTACCAGCCAGAGAGGTTCCCTATAGTCATGGTGCATGTGTATCACATCAGAATGTAGTGAACATGCACCTTGACTGGATCTGCAGTTTACTTGTACAGTGCGAAATTGTATACAGTGGGATCCGAACCACTGGAACTTTGACATTAGAAGACACTTATGTACATAACATACAAAAGTATGTAAACATAGAGGTGTCCTGATGTCAGAAAAGCCGAGAGTCAGATTTAAACCTAGGACCTCTGGATTACTAGTCCGACATTCTGCCTACTAAACAATCGCCGCTCATGGATGGGAGAGATATGGAAATGCAATAACCCACTTTGATGGGTTAAAATTAACCTAATAATCTGAAATCCCGCCTAATTTGCACCTTTAAAAAGGGAGAAATACGTAGGAAATTAAAAAATTTCATCTCAAAATTTCCAGTTTTTCTAAAATTTGTCCAAGTTTGTAGAGAAAATTTTATAAGAAAATTTAGAGGTTTTCCAAGTTTTTAGACGCAACTTCTAAGTTTATCAAAAAAATAAATTTCATAACTGCGTGAATCGGTACCGAGATTTTAAAAGCCCCGGAGCCGATCCACGTAGTGCCTTTTTGCGTAGTGACTTACTCACTGGCGGTTGCAATTGATTCTAAGGTGAAGCAGCGGTGTTTGCTAGTGTTAGTCTTTAAAGCGTGCTAAATCCATCCAATACCTTGGGAGCGTGGTAAATCCGTCCCTTGGCATAGCATACACCGGAGAGCCCTTTGAATACAGATAAGTGCCACAGAAAGAAGTACAAGCTAAGGTCCGTCGAGTGGAATCTCCGGCGTCAGCAAGAGCAGTTGACAACCCCTATTTTAAATTGGCACGTGAACGCGTGTAGATAATACAGTCAGCATCTACCACAAAGGATGATTAGAACCATCTAGAGTGCGCAGGATATTAATAATAGTAAGTTGTTAAGATAAGTAATAAGTAGTTTACAATTAATAAATCAATAAGATTAACTTACTAAATACAACTGTAAAACGACAACATCCTAAGCTAAATATAGTAATCTCCGTCAACTCTGTAAAATAAACGTCTGTGAAGTGCTCTGGGCTAATAAAACATAACAATCAAATAAATAAAACCTTTGTGTACTAAATTGATAACAATAACTAAACCTCAATCAGAAGAAATAAATTCAATCAACTTCGCAGTAACGACGTCCAGGTAAGAGTACTCTACTCGTGGACTAACTATTAGCGTCCACGCACAAGACGGGTTAAGGGGACATAAACGCAACGTCCGCCAAACGCAGCCTAGGACAGAATACCGTCCGCACGCAAAATACGTGTGCGCGCAGACTAGCAGCGTGGGACATCCTCAATTCCATAGTCCGCGTATAACTGTAGTAACATAAGAGGCTCTCGAGTCGAAGGCTAGTTCTCGCGGATAAATAATTATTTGTAAGACTCGCTCAGCCCGTGCTACTATCTAATACGGTATTTACAGAGACACTAAAAATGCGATTATTTTCATTCTATTTATAGTAAGAAGATAAACAAAAACGACTTTTATGATTTTGACGCTGACTTCGACGCTGCGCTGTCGGTTAAATTTTATAGGCTTGTTTTTGTATTAAAAATACAACGATTATAACTGTATGTGAAAAGTGTACCGCGGAAATGTAAATAACGATTTTTCCTACAATTACCGCCCTAATGCTTATTTTTCTTATCAGAAATCAAGAGAGCGGTAAATTATATCCTCAGAAACTATTTTTCTGTCCATAAAAACTGTTTCGCAACTATTACCAGTAAGCCGAATATAAAATCAAAACCAAGCATATTTTGGGTGATTTTTTTCATAATTATATTTTATCTATTATTAAGATTTTAAATTATTCGTAATACGCGTAAGACATGATTAGACCGTATTTTATTGCTATTTCGATTGATTTCCTTTAATTTTTATGCAAGAAGAGAACAAAAATGAAACAATCAACCAACAAATTATAAGACATAAGTTAAATTACGTCTTTAATTCGTCATTGGAATGATTTTCATAATCCTAACTATCTAATATTAATTGTAAGAAAATATCCCTTTTAGCACTCGCAAGCGTATTGATTTCTTCTTTGTGGTTTTGCACATATCCAAGGTACCATAAAATTGTGAACATAGTGGTTCGTATCATGGCCAGTAGCTGTTTCGGGGTTACCCTGTAACGGTGGCTGGACCTCCCCAACCAGTACATTCGTCGCTCGTTGATCTTGCACTCTAGGACGTATTCCAGAGGCCTTTTTCTCTCCGAATTTTCCTGACATGATGGCGTAGTTAGCATCCAAGGACAGAGTCAGATCGACAAATTGTACCAATGCTAGTTAAGACATTATTATGGCACAATCTGTTACCACCGTCACCACGAGAAGGTGCCCTGGGTGCAGAAAAATTGAAAAACAGTACTTTTATGCTCTTAATAATGTATATTCTGTGCTCTTACAGGCAACAGGTGACTTTATGGACGAAAAGGTGACCATTTCTCAGCACTAGATAGTTCTGATAGTATAGATATTATGAAAGTATTAATCATGTACATAATTCTTTCCCCTTCACATGCGAAATCAAAGAAAAACTGTTTTGAAATTTAAAAAGACTAATAAATGCATTTGATTTAAGCGGGCCTGTTGGAGGGAGGAGGTTGGGAGTGGCAGAGCACTCCGCGAGTCTGTTCGAGCCTCCCTGCCTTAGGCAGGTAAGGGAGTGATCCCGAGTGCGCATCTTCAGCGCGCCGGGTAGGTGAATGATTCGCCAAAGGCGATGATAGCGTAGTGTGCATGGCAGTTCTGAAGCGGATGGCCACCACTAGTGCCGATAAACGCTGGCTGGGAGCTAGGTAGGGCTTGCCTGCTGAAGCGTCGACTCCCTGTTGTCTGCTCCTCGGACGGTGACTCGTTCGGCTGCTTCGCTGCGAAGAGGTTGGACACAGTATGGACCCGACTATGTCGACTCTGAGAAAGAGTCTGGACGGAAGAAAGCTCGTCCAACTTAGTGGCTCAGCCACCCAATCTGCGATTAAGAGTGCTGAAGAACACTGGTTATAAGGGAGTATAAGAGTTTAAATAATTACACATCAGTTATTAAATGGTCAAAATCAGATTTATTCTGTTCGGTTGAGTAGGTACGCAAGTGACTAAAACAGTATTGGGCTCCCTCTCGCAGTCGGAGTCTGACATGTGGGGTGATAAGAGCAGAGCAGATCTACCGCTGCAACCGGCCTGCTTATATACCCTCCGTGGCGCCACTTCTCTGGTGGGTAGCGCTGCAAGGATCGCCGAACGGCGTGGTGCTATATGCTGCGGCGTACGTGTGAGCGTCGGGAGGGTCGCCTGACGGTACGGGCTTGACGCGACAGAACCTGCGGGTGGGTTGTATCTTAATGGCGTTGATGTGGATGTGCGCTAACGTATTAAACTAGGTATGGGCGTGGCTTTTCATATTTTTGTTATTTTTGTTAAAAATATTTTGAAATAGGAATAAAATACAGTTCAATGATGTCTTGCACACATTCTAAATGATTTAAAATCGGAAAAAAATCAGGTCTAATTGTAAAAAAACTCACCCAAAATATGCTTGGTTTTGATGCTATATTCGGCTTATTGGTAATAGTTGCGAAACAGTTTTGATGGTAACAAAAATGGTTTCTGAGGATAATTTCTCGCTCTGTTGATCTCTGATAAGAAAAATAAGCATTAGGGCGTTAATTATAGGAAAAATCACTATTTACATCTCTGCGGTATACTTTTCACATACAGTTGTCGTTGTAATTTTAATAGAAAAACAAGCCTATAAATTTCCACAGCGTCGAAATCTTAAAAGTCATTTTTTTTATCTTCTTACGATAAATAGAATAAAAATAATCGCATTTTCAGTGTCACAAAATTAATTTGGCCGAAATAGGCACGGTGTCATAGAAACCACTCCGGGTTCTCCGATGGGGTTGTGCCCATGTAAGACCACTCAAGGAAATTCACTGGAGTGGAGTTTGGGTTAGAAATCAACACTTGTATGATGTAGTATAAACAACTGTAATATTAACAATATGTACAAATTAGTAAAGGCTAAAAATATTACAGTAAACGTATAAACTTAAGACTAACCTGAATCTATATAATTGCCGATAGCAAACCTTTTAGTACATCAATTTCAATAACCTCGCTTATAACGATCCTAACGGCTCGGAGTCTTATTACATACTGGTTCTCACTCACATGTCAACAAGTGACAAAGCCAAGCTTGGTAAACTACAAGCTTACACCCATATAACTTTTTGATCTACGATTCTATACATAATTGGACAGGATTTCTTACGAATTAATTCATAACAAAAGGTAAAATGTTAAGAGCTAAAATATTAGAAACGTATAATTTTGACAAACTAAATTTTGAAGTTACTAAAAATATCCTTTTCGCAATATTTTAACCACAAATCTTGTATTTTGAAATTTTTTAACTCAACATTTTTGTTTTAGATATTTCTAATTTCAATATATAAATTTTGAATTTTTAATATCTATCATTTCTAATTTTTATTATTTAAAATGTTTACACTCGCCTCATTCGTTTAATAGCTTGGACCTGAAACAAGATATTAGTTATAATTTTGTGCGCAAGGCTACTGTCACTAGAGGCCTATGGGTCCGTTAAAGTTACCAGTAAAAACTATTCTGACCATTGGGCAGTAGAGCCGAACCAATCGCTACATTATCAATGGTTCTCTGGTTTTTCTTTAAAGCTATGCGAGTTAAATCAAATTAAACTCTGGGACCCAAACTGGACAGGTTTCTTTGTCCTTTCAAATTTTTATTTTTCAAAATTTTTTCTTCTCCCCAACGGATACACTGAAAGCGACAACATGAAAGAAACGGAACGCAAGGTTGTGAGGAGTGGGGTTAGTAGAGTCGTATGAATGTATAGTTTACCTAGTGAAAGTATTTTATAAAGTGTGTAAATGTAGAAGGGCCGTCATTTGCACTAAAATCCTAAAAGTACTCTTAGCACTGCAGTCGAGTTGTCGATGGTGCTGCTTGAGTCGCGAGAAGACCGTGTAAAAAAGTGTTCGGTTTTGATAACGTGTGGAATTAACTATACTTTGTAAGTTGAGGTTTACTGAGAGCAGTTTGAAAAAGGAAACTTTTCGTTATAGCATGTAAATGAGTAGTAACATCATATTGCGTTAGTCAGAAAAATATTATCCTTTTTATATTTTTATACTAAACGATGATTTATCTTAATTTACTTTTATTGGTATCATTAAAATATCATACAATATGCGTACATATAATATATGTGACAAGAATTACTTACCTGTTATATTAAGGCCGGCAAATGATTGGAATTCTGCAATAGCACGTTGCATCGTCTGCTCAGAGATAAGACCACCGATTGTTGGATTTAATGGTGGTAAATAGCCATATTGAGATAAGTATCGCTGGAAAATATTTTTGATCAGAGAAAAAGTTTTTACTCTCAACTTAACTTAAAGTTTGGAAGTAAATTGTACTAATTAAAATTAGCAAATATCATTGAAAATACGTGCATAAATGTTACACCGTATGATGCTGAATTACTTTCGTTGGCGAAGCGTACTTTGCTATTATATGTGGTTTGACAGTTTATACATTTATTACCAAAAATAGCTGGTTAATAAGTTTTAAATTATAGTAAGCAATTTTGAAAAAATTGTGGTCCCTGTTGTGTGTGCGCCGAGATCGTTATTAAATAATGTGCATGAAACATCGTTTTTAGACTATGCTTCATGTCCAAATTTTTAGAAAGTATATTAGCCACAATATAATGTTGCGTTTTTTAAATTTTTACAATTCAAAAACGTAAAAAAAAAGATTTTTAGTCATTTACTAGGATTATAAACATTTTTATGATATTATGTTAACCGAAAAAGTTTAGATTTATCTTTTACAAAAAACGTTGAGAATTAAATAATAAATTACTAATATTCCCAAAGACCACCAGAAGAAAGTATTAGAGTTATAGGTGTACGCTAGCCCTAAAAATGCTCTTATCCTATCCTACCATGAGTCTTACCGACTAACGCCTCGCCATCTACACAGCAAAGTGCTCAAACTCGAAGCGTGCCGCATCAGTTATTCTGTACTCTCTTTATTAGCTTCTACAATATACTAGGTTGTCTAAAGTACTTTTATTCCTTTACCTTAACCTATCAAACACGTGGTGCGCCTTATTTATAACAACGCTTCCAGCATTTTAAAGATTTTAATCGAATCTTTCTGATTCCCTTACGAAAATGACCTGCACACGAACCTACAGAACGTTTTACAAACATTGTTGTATGCCAACATACAGATAATGTACATGACCGTCTGTAGGTAGAACAATTTATAGTTGATGACTTGCAGAAAACAATATACATAAAATTATTAGGTTGTATTTGCTAACTAAAAAGTAAAATGTCAGGCAGTTTTAATATTGTCCGCAACAAAATTACAAATAAAAAAGAACTAAGATCAATCAAAAAAAGTCAAGTCTATTATATTTAATCATAATAACGCAAAAAATTATTTTGTTTAAACAAGGGCTTACTTACTTTAAAGTCAAGTTACATGATGATCCATTAGAAACAACTCTTAAGATACTTACTCCGTAACTTTCTATGCCATTTTTATTGTATTTGTGGTGTTTGTATCACGTTCTAATACATACAAAAAAAATTTTAGTTTACCAGAAAACAAAATGAAATGGACATGGCAAGTTACGCAGTCAGTATCTTGAGAGTTGTTTCTAATAGATTATCATATAACTTGACTTTAAAGTAAGTAAGCCCTTGATTAAACAAAATCAGAGATTAGTAGAGAGATTGCCGATGAGCATGGGGCGAAGCGTGCCATGCAACATTCAGTCGTAAGCTACTACCGCCTCGCGGATTTTTGCCCGAACTATACGCATCTAGCTCGAGCGGAGGAGAGAAGTAGGGGCGGTAGTACGCATGTCGCGATGGAGGGGAAATGAGAAACGGCGACTGGCGGCAACTCGAGCTTTTGCGATCTCATGCATCAAAGCAGACACATTATAATAAATAAAATTATTTATTGAATGTAAATATGACCAATACTTTTATATCCAGTCCTCCTTTTTGTCCTGTACTGTTACAATTACAATTACATCAAATTTAAAATGTTGATCATGGACTATTTAAAATATTTCTTGTAGGTTCCTTATAAAATATTTCAAAATGTTTAAATTTATGAACAATTTATGTAGAAGTATTTTAGAAACTAAAATACTTCTATATTTGTTAAACGTCATGAATAAAAAAAAAACTATAAACAAGTATAAAATTATGAATAAAAATGTATTTAATTTATTTTATATCATTAAGATTTCATCAATTAGTATTTGTAAATATGCAGGTATGTATGATTGTTCTATTCATTAATACTTTTTATATAATGATATAATCAGACCGTAAGGAACGTATTAGCGAACAATCATATTCTTTAAAATGTTTGGGAAAAAAAGTTAAATCGATATTTTAAGAAAAACACAATGCTTCACGTGGCAAGCTAATTCGCAGAATCTAGCAACGTCGCGCGCGAGGCGATGTGCATTTATTTCGATCTGTCAGTTAATGTTTACATCGCCGTCGCGAGCATCGAAATCGAACACGTGCAGTTGCGTTTTTTGAGCAAATTCGTGTGTTTTGCCTCGTTACGTGCAATAGTAGTGCAAAATGGCCAAACAGTTAACAGTGTACGACTTTTGCAAATACATCCGCTGCAACAATGGAAAGCTCACAGGTCATCGCTTGTTTCGTTTTCCAATGGATCCAGAAAGACAACGATTATGGATTGAAAATTCAGGTAAGTGAAGTTGATTTCGTATTCTTTAAGAGATTGAGCGCTACATGACCCATACATATCAATCCGAATTGTCGATTGATATTGTGTAATTGTTAAATGTTGCTTCGACCAAAAGAAGTTGATAACCCCTATTTTCAAAACGATTACACATCATAATTAGTGGCTTAGCACTCAACCTGTTAAAGAATTTTCTGTTTTGATATTAATTATGCATCTATTTTGATTATTAATGTTGAAGCTCTGACAAAAGTAGATTGAAATAAAAAGTGGCTTTATGCGTAAGCTATGAAAATATGCTACTTTTGATCAGCTGATACACAACATGTTCGTAGCTCAGTGGTCTAGATGATAGTCTGCTAATCGGCGGATGCGGGTTCAAGTCCGCCTCATAACTTTTTTTTTTTTTTTAAGTATTTAAAAAAATATTTATTTTTAGTCAACTACTTAATTCAAGCAGTCTTTTCCAATTAAATTAATTGTATTAAGTAATCAAAAATACGTATTATCTGACTGCAGGCATTAAAAATAGGTAGCAGCATACATTTTTTTCAACGGGTACTGTATGCAACTGTCAATCTGCTCGTTTTTCAATGGCAGCAGTTATATAATAACCAAGTTATGTTTATAGCATACATATAGTGCCGCTCCTTTGTTTAATTGTACTTTATATGTGAATTTAGGTTCAACATGGTTAATCAAATAATTTGTTTTGCCATTTTAAAGTTCGATTTAACAAAGAAAAGGCCGTATGTGTAAGCTACAAACATATGGGACTTTTGATAATTGGCACGCATGATGTGTTCGTAGCACAATGGACCACAGCATCGCCTACAAACCTGACGGTTCTGGGTTCGACTCCAACCAACGAATTTTTTAATCAATGGCAATGTTATAATAAGTTTTAAAGATTTGATCAAGACATGGGAACTTGACAAGAGTCATGGAACATCAAATGTATTAGGACATCTGAGTGAAAATCACTTCAATCCCAATAATTTTGATGCCATGAAAGTAAAATTAGCGTTTCAATTATTGAGCCAGCGAATGGCAAGTGCAATTAGGTTAGCGGGTGAAGATCCAAATAGATTGATGTTATCGGCGACTTGGAAAGCTTCAGCTGATTTTGTTGAAAATCTTAATGCTGTAATAGATGCATGTAATTCTTTGTATTTATATTCAACAAATCTGCTGAAGCGTCCATTATCAGATAGGAATCCAGAGATTCAGCAGCGTCTTGAGAAATTTGTAGTTTGGTCAAAAGACTGGGTCGTGCCAAGTGGAAAAACCGTTTCAAAACCACCATGTTTTTCTGGAATCCCTTTGACTGTTAACGCTTTGGTTACTCTTTACACAGATTTAAAATCAGATTTTCCAGACTACGAGTTAGCAACGGGTCTTTGCAATCAAGATTCAGTAGAACATGATCATGCCAAATTACGCGGAAGAGGTGGATATAATTCTAATCCAACCTGTAGAATGTATCGTTTAGCAGTACGTCATATTGTGTCAACAGATTTTATTCGTAGCAGTAACAGAGGTAACGTCACACGTGAAGATTCGGGATCTTTAATGAACTCAAGTAGTGTAGATCTTTCTATTACAGAAAATGCAGAAGCTTTAACTAATGAAAATATTGATTTACTTGAATACGAGTCAAAGGAATTACAGGAAATTAATGAACTTATAACCGCTGCTGATACTATGTATATGAACGTAGATTCTACTGGAATGCCAGAAATGTCTGAAAGGAATACGTTTGAAGCAAATGCGATCACTTTCTTTGCTGGATATATAGCCAAAAAATGTTTAAGTAAATTTCCTTGTGATGAATGCAAAAATGTTTTTATTAAAAGGGTCGATTCTTTAACAACTGATAATGAAAAATATATCCATTACAGAGAGTATTCGCATAATGAACCAGACACGCCAGATATATTGTACTTGACCAGACCAACAGAATTATTCACGAGTGTAATAAATTGTCAATTAGAAGCTTTTAACATTTATCATGAAAGTGTATGGCACCAAAGAAAATTATTGTATCATTTATTAGAAATCGTTGAAACTTACACTCGTGAGAAATTCCCAAATTGGTTTGATCAAGACATTATTTGTTATGAACATAGAATGCATGCTTTAAAGTTTTTGATGACCGTGAAAATATTTGCTAAAACTCGAGAGCATAATAACATTACAAAACAATCGAATAAGAAAGACATTATTAGTAAAAATCAAAAGTTAAAAAATATTAAAAATGTTTGAGTTTATATATTTATATACTGTTGATTTTCTTAGTCGATTATTTCTGTAAATATTTGTGTTACATATAGATATATTTATTTATTTACCATTTTCCTTCAAAGATAAAAAAGGTGATCTGACCACAAGCCTGGTATTATACTTTTTGTTAATATTTTAGCATCATATGCATATAAATTATTTCATATTTAATATTTTAATTAGAAACATATATCTTTCAGCTTGCAACAGTTGGATTTTATAAATTCTTTAATTATTTTTTGTTGACTCGATTAACTTATTTCTAACACTTGAAAATTGTTCGGCAGTGAAATTATTACTAATTCTCTTTTAATTAATCTACTATACTATAATACTTTTATTTCTGGTAATACTAGTTGAGTTGAGGTATAGGGTTTTAAGGTCATTGCAGTATAGCTTTAGCTTGTAAGGTAAACAATTGTTCGAGATTAAAAGCGTTATTTTGCATGACAAAATATATACATGTATATAATTATTTAAAAATAATTTGGCTATAACTACAACCAATAAAATAAGAAAATATTTGTAGTAGATTAGAAATGTTAATGAGAAAATTTTTTCTAGTCATTGATTAATGCATTTGAATAATTATTTTGTTAAACCATTTTTTACATTGATTTAGATAAATATTTGTAGTTATAGACTCCCGTGGTATGTAGGGCTATTGGCGATGGGACCACGGTTATATTTTGAATTAAGTTATGAAAAAATAATGTAATATTATTCAATTTAAACATGTCGTTGAATTATTTGGTATTACTATTTTTTCTCATAAAATAATTCAAAGTATAATAAAAAAAACCAACGCGCCTGAAACAGTACCTCAACGGTGGTGTGGAAAACTGTACATTTATCACTGAATAAATATTAGTTTATCCTCCTTAAATTTATTATCACAAATGCATTTATGAATATAAATAATTTTTTACAAATATTCATTTGAAATATAGAATGGGATTTATAGCAAATAATTTGTATGTATAAATATTTATGAAAATGTATTATTGTATTATGTACAAGATATAACATACATATATAATATACCGGTAGATTTGTCGACTTCATAATCGATTGTTGTCTTTATATTCTTTTTGTTCTTGTTTTGAATAATATATATGTATTATAAGAAAATTGAATTACCTTAGAAATAAATTATCATAAAAACGATGCATGGATTTTACAATTTGTTACCTTACCTGAATATGCAATGAATAATACACCCACTGTTATTAAAAAAATTGAATTTTCTGATATACAAAGAGGAGTCGAAGCTAGAGATGGGCACAAAAAAGGTCGTCTTCATGAATATAACCCGAAAAAATTAAGAAATTTTCGTTAGCAATGGCAAATGTTGTTAAAAATGCGAAATAAATGAAGCTTAAGCTTAAACATAATTGAATTAAACCAACAAACTATCATCCTATCCTCTCGATAAACATTCAATTATTTTTGGTTTTACATGTACTTATAAAACCTATATAATATAAACGAGATAATTAAAATGAATAAAATAATAAGATATTCATTATTATTACATGTTATATATATTTTTTTTAAGCAAGTAGAACGTTAAAAAAAAATTTGCCGGGTCTCGGATTTGAACTCAAGTGCATAAGAATACCGAGCAACGGTAAGATAAGAAGTTTAAATAATTATAATTTTTAATTGTGGACGGTGATGAGATTGCATTCCTGTTGTTCCTCAAACATTTTTATTAGTCTAATAATATGCCTTAATTATTAGTATCTAGCCGGAAACGAAATTGTACGTATAAGATAATTAAAATGATAATTAATAAGATATTACTTATTATTACATATAATATGAATGTTATAATTAAGTAGAAAAAAGAAAAAAAAATGTTCCGGGCATCGGACTTGAACTCGAGTGCATAAGAATACCGAGCCGCGACGTTGACCGCGCCACCACAAACGTCATTGGAGTTAGTTAATCGAAAGTAGCATATGTTTATCGAGAGGATAGGGGTGGCTTGTTAGTTTCATTTATTTTTGTTTAAGCTTAAGCTTAACTTCTTCGTTTCGGTTTAATCATGACTACTTCAAATAATTAAAATTTTGTTACATTTGTTTATTTCGCTTTTTTAACATTCTTATTAGCATAATAATATGCCTGAATAATTTATACTCAGCCTGGTTTATTACCTAATTGTTTTCAACCAATAATAATATATAAGAGGTCGAAATAAGACTTATACACACAAAAGTATAATTTGATAAATTTAATCGTTTGACGGAACCCATATCAATGTTAAAAATCATTAAACGATATTTATATTGAGGCTACATGTACTTTATTACACTTAATGTAAATTAATATTATGAATAAAAAAAATCCGTGCACAAGATTTGAACCCTAGCTTTGCGCATTATCGGCTCCCGAGAAGCTCTTCCCCTCAACTCGTTTTGAACAGCGCGCGAGCTCGCTGGCCCAATTAACGCGCGAGAATGCAGCTGGTGAGTGCGCAGACGCGAGAGTGGGAGATTTTTGCAAGATGCGTATAGTTCGATTACGCACCGTATGGTGGTGTCATGATCGAATTCAGCACGCCTTTTTAACACGGCATCGGCAATCTCTCTACTAATCTCTGATATAATAGACTTGACTTTTTTTGATTGATCTTAGTTCTTTTTTATCTGTAATTTTGTTGCGGACAATATTAAAACTGCCTGACATTTTACGTTTTAGTTAGCAAATACAACCTAATAATGGTCACAATAGAGATCTTTATGCAAGCTAGCCATTAATTTTAAATTAAAGTACAGGATATTAATTTTTGATTTATTCAATTTCAACAAAGAATTTTTGTTAAAATTTAATTGATGAAAAATTAACATTTTGAAGCTCAGGCTCACAGTTTTGGTGTTATTATCCGGATCATAGTACCTATAAAGGCATGTATACCTATAGGCTACTCTATACACCTAGACACAGTGCTCAAATGATTTTATACCTAGATACCAAAAACCACGGAGCGCGCCACCTGGATCTCGTCATTGGCCACCTTGTACATCTAGCCACCGTCCTTAAATGATTTTCACACCTAGACACTTAAAACCATGGAGGGTACCACCTATACGTCATCATCGGCCACCCAGTACACCTGGACACCGTGTTCAAATGATTTTTACACCTAGACACCATAGAACATATAGCACTTATAATTCGCGCCACTTGATATGATTAAATTGTATGGGAAAGCAATATCCAACTACACTATACGTATAGCTTATAAGTGGCAAACTTCACGGTCTTAATGTTTTTCTGTCTGGAGAATCGCAAAATAACACATCGTTTATTATTACATAAATAAAATCAGCTTTTTGATAATATTTTTACTGGAAATCTTAATAAAACATAAACCATTTAATATAAGCTACAATTTTTGCAGCAGGTTAGGTGATGGTAAAACAATTGTAAATATTGAATCCAACTACACTCCATGCGCAGCTAACTTAACAATTCTAATATTTGATTGGATCCATTTATTTTGAAAATAAAACAGTATTTTGACAATATTTTTGGTCGAATCATAGTTTAGTACAAAAACATGCTAATGATTCAAAAATTAATTCAAAACAGTAATAATTTGCATTTTTTTTAATACTGTGACGAGATACGAGTCTCGCACATGTAAATACGCGTGAATGCAACCGCAACATGGCATGCGCAGCGAGCGCGCTCGCGCAATCAAAGGTGAGTCCGCACGAGCGCGGAGCACGGCAGCCGGCGAGCAACTCAGCGACGACGCGCCAGGTGGCTCGAGCAGCGTACGCGGTGTGGGTTTCCGCCACACAGATGCGGATGTTTTGAGTGGTCCCACGTCCACCGTAAGGATGTCCAGGAGATGAGGCAATAACTCAGCACTAGCGTTTCGAACTCTCTTTATTTCGTCTCTCTCTCTGAATATACACGAGGTCAGTCGCGCTCGGAAGTCGGAACGGTTCTTATCCGCCGCTGCGAAGAGCGGCTCTTCCCTCACTCTCTCGCGCTTCCCCCACTCCCCGAGCGCTAGAATGTTCGTGGCGAGTACCCACACACTCCCCCCCGAGTGACAACGACTTTCTTTTAAATATGATTATTACTCGGAAGACTAGGAGTCAGTCTTAGACATTTTTACAGTTTTAAACGTTGTACAAAAGTTACTTAAACTATTACAAAGAACACTTATAACTATGGTTTCGCCTCGAATATTTTTGTTTGATTTGCAGCTAAATTAAATGTGACCTTTTTCTTTCGCTCATACGTTTTGAGTTTCGGTACCAGTCGCTCTACGCTCTGATCTACGGACGCGTTTCCCTGCTTGCTTTGCTCGTTGGTTTCCTTAAACGATAATGGAACCAAATCCTCGGGAATAAAATACGCAGGCTTCAGTAGTGTCGTTGTGACAACGCGCGGTGTACCGTTAAGATCGATTTCATAATCGAGATCAGAGATTCTTTTTAGCACCTTATGCGGACCGGTGTATGGTCGTTCCAGGGGTTTCTTAGAGGCACCTGTCTCCAGAAGTACGTGCGTACAAGTATGGAGATCCTTGAAGAAAAACGCGCGTTTCTTGTGCCTGTGAGCAACTGGTACTGGTCCAATATCTCGCATGTGTTCGCGAAATTCCTCGATGAAGATCTGCGGATTCGGAGAGAAATCATCGGGAAAACAAAACGCACCTGGAATTCGCAAGGTGGTACCAAAAACGTATTCCGCTGGCGACGCGCCAGTATCGAAGCGTACGTGCGTGCGAAGCCCTAACAAGACTGTCGATAGTTGTCGGACCCAGTCCTTATCGGTGTGACATTTTAACGCTGCTTTCAGGCACCGGTGCCATCGCTCTATCATGCCGTTTGCCTGAGGGTGATAAGCGGTAGACCTTACTCATTGACAACCGATAAGGGATAGTAATGCGCCAAACAGCTGAGACTCGAACTGTGCGCCTTGATCCGTAGTGAGGATTTTTGGAGCACCGTATCGAGATACCCATTGATCGAAGAACGCTCGCGAAACTGTTTCCGCAGTTATATCTTTTAGGGGAATTGCCTCGACCCAACGCGAGAACCGATCAATCAGCGTCAACAAGTATTTATACCCATCGATGTCCGGTAGGGGACCAACAATGTCCATGTGGACATGTTGGAAACGTCCATCAGGAGCTACGAACTCGGCTGGATTATTCTTTACACGTCGAGTGATCTTAGACGTTTGATAGTCAAGGCAGTTTTTGGCCCATGCCTTGATGTCACGATGCATGTTCGGCCACACATACAGCTTTCTAATGATCTGGTCCGTCACCTTGCCGGTTGGATGAGCGTTTTGATGAAACATATCGAAGATCTGCTTACGCAACGGCGCAGGAATGATCGGTCGCAATGTTTCACCGGTCAAATCACAGTATATCTTATTGTGGTCCGGGCCCCACTCTAAACACCTGATCACTAACTTACATTCCGGAGATTCGCGCAGCTTCTGAAGCTCTACATCGTCTTTTTGAAGTTGCGAAAGTTCGAGAAGATCGAAGTCTAAAGGTAAACGAATCGAGTCTACGCGCGATAACGAATCGGCTACTACGTTCTCTGCACCAGATACATGTTCAATGCGTGTGGTGAACTGAGAAATGTATGATAGTTGTCGGGCTTGACGAGGAGATGCCTTGTCAGCTCGTTGCTGAAATGCGTATATCAACGGTTTATGGTCAGTTACAATTTTAAAGTCTGTTCCTTCGAGGAACTGTTTGAACGATTTTATTGACTCGAAAACAGCGGTCAATTCGCGATCGTACGCACTATATTTCTGCTGCGCAGAAGAAAATTTTCTAGAGAAAAATGCTAATGGTCTCCAAGAGCCGTCTAAAAATTGTTCGAGAGATGCGCCCATTCCGAAATCCGAGGCGTCCGTTACTATACGTGTTTCCGCATTCGGTGACGGATGTCTAAGTAAGGTTGCGTTGGCAAGGTCAGATTTGACTTGTTCGAACGCTTCCTCGTTTTTTTTGGTCCAACAAATCTCGCGTTTATCGTTTTTCTTAGAGTCGCGTGTGTACTCGTACAGGGTTGCTTGCACGCTAGCAGCGTTAGGCAAGCTACGTCGGTAAAAGTTAACTAATCCTAAAAATCGACTTAATTCTACGACGGTCTTTGGTTTCGTGTAGTTCAAGACAGCTTGAACTCTCTCATTAGTGGGTTTGGAGCCTTCTGAGTTGATCAAGTGACCTAAAAAGGTCAACTCAGACTTACCAAACTCGCACTTCTTGAGGTTCAATCGCAAAGAGAACTTCTTTAGCCTCTCGAAAACGATGCGGAGATGAGTCTCATGCTCTTCTTGTGAGGATGAGGATATGAGAATATCATCAACATATGCGAACACGAAATCGAGATCCGCAAGTGCTCGATTTACATAACGTTGGAAGGATTGACTTGCATTACAAAGACCAAATGGAATTGAGGTGTACTCAAATAATCCAAAGGGAGTAATCACCGCAGTTTTCGGAATATCTTCCGGAGCAACTGGGATCTGGTGGTATGCCTTATACAAGTCGATTTTTGAGAAGATCATCTTCCCATGGAGATTTATCGCGTAATCATGGAGGTGTGGTACCGGGTACCTATCGGGAACGGTTTTGGCGTTTAAGTGCCGATAGTCGCCGCAGATTCGCCATGTACCATCAGGTTTGCGAACCATTTGGATGGGCGAAGCCCACGAGCTACTGGAAAGACGTAGTATTCCCTGTTCTAGTAGTACTTTAAATTCGGCTTTAAGTGCCTTAAGTTTTTCCGCGTTAAGACGTCTGGCTGGCTCTGACACGGGGGCACCAGACGTAACAATATGGTGGAAGACGTCTACCGCAGAAATCGCTCCTTTAGAGTAGGTGTTCAATATTTCTGGAAATTCTGAAATGATTTTATAATATGAAGTTGACTTATCAACGATACTTATGTCTAACGTTGGAATGTCCTTGACAAAACCTACAGAAGAGACCTTTGACCATGGGTCAACAATGCGCTTTTTTGCTACATCTACGATAAGACCGTAATTGTCAAGCAAATCCGCTCCTATAATAGGATGGGGAATTGACGTGACGTGAAAATCCCAAACGATGGGTCGTTTCAAGTTGAGGTCGAGCGACAGCTGAGTTTTTCC
>QLSS01000136.1:0-30461 GCA_024372645.1 Trichomalopsis sarcophagae | reverse complement strand
TAAACATTTTCTAAACATTCAAATCAAAATCCCTTCATTCATACCAAAAGTACAAGTGTACAAAGTATGCTCCTAAAATGTTAGCCCAATCAAACCATGTGGTCACTTGGAATCCTACAGACAGTGCCAAAATGCTCAAAACAGTATACGGAGAGTCACTATGGGTAAGTAGGTGTTAATATGGATTTACCATGGTAAAAATACAGGTAATATAACCTAATATTAGTATAACAATTATATAACAATTATAATTTATTTTTGTAATTATTTATAAAAATTTTAATTTTCAGAGTTTAAAAGTGGTGTGTCCCCTTAATTATTGATTAGTCGGGGAAATTATACAAATATTCTCACTCTAGTTGAGGTAATAAATAATTTAGAATGCATCCGTGGTCATTTGAGGGTGACAGTTGAACGTGGCGGTTATGTCACAAACAGCCGAATCTGCGCAAAGAGTAGCTGCTCACAGTTCAGTCTCGAGCTCTATTTATCGGAACAAGTAGAAAAAATGTTTGGATTTGAAAAGGAGAAACAAGGAATTTCCTGGACCTGCTGGACTTTCTAATGACTACCATCTATGTTCATGATCTAGAGCGACATCTGTGAGCCATGTGTGACAGGTGATGTTTAATCGCGTCTACTACGAACTGTATCGATGAATACCGATAATTATGAATATGGTACTACACGAATCAAAAGTTTCTTCCACCAATGTATATACCACTGTTATTCAACGCATTTCAGACAATTGAAATAGCTATAAGAGACCAATGTGGCCAGTCGATACCATTCGATAACGGGACAGTGACTGTAACACTTCACTTTAAGAAAGTCGATGACTAGTCTTCATGAATCACTACAAAGATTATTTCAACTGTCAATTTGGCAATGGCTACCAGTACGGTGAAAGAGGGGGACGGAATCCTAACACCGGTGAAGTTGGCTACATTTACTTCGGATCTCCCTACCAAAGAGGTCACGAGGGTATCGGCTCCTTTCTAGCTGGCATATTTTACCGCCTATTGCCACTCTTCAGTCGCGGAGCCAAAGCTGTGGGTAAAGAGGCCGTACGTACGGGGTTCAACATCATATCCGACGTTGCATCACACAACACACAGGTAAAGGAGTCTTTCCACAATCGCGTGAGAGAATCTCCCAAGATATTGAAGAGAAAAGCTAAGGAGAAACTGGACAAGTTGATGGAGAGGTCGGGATATAAAATTTTACGCTACGGAAACCCTGATCAATTGCAGTTGCTCGACGGTCCTGTCACAGCGCGTAGAAGAAAAAGAGATGTTGGCAGAAAAAGTAATACAAGTCGAGAAGTGGTACTGGTGATGTAACGAAGAGAAGTGCAACAAGAAAGATTATGAGACAGAAGAGGAAGAAGAAAACATCTCGAAATAAAAAACCTTTGTCTAGAAAGTGAAAAAGAAGCAGAACGACGAGAGATATTTTTGACAGTTAAAGATGGCGTTCTTACATACTCATTCATACGAATATTCAAAGTCGAAGCTGCTATTGTTGGACATTTCACCGACCCAAACAACAATCGAAGGCTCGCATTGGGTTCAATATAAGCCTATATCGTCTTTGACCGATGATTCACCGATAGAATTTATAATCCCCGGGAACAGTGATGAATATCTCGATCTGGCTCATACAATGCTTAGTCTGCGTGTGAGTATAAAATCTAGTACAAGCCAAAAAGATGTGGCTGAGGCTTATCGAGCGGCTTAAGGACTTTTAGCAGCCGACTAGTCGACAATTTTATGTATTCACTATTCAAATAAGTAAATGTATTCTTCAATCAGTAACCCGTGTCACCACCTACCAATGTTTATGCTTGCAGAGAATACATAGAGACGCTGCTAAATTACGGACCTGCCGCCAAAACCTCTCATCTGTCGACTGTCTTGTGGTGTGACGATACGACTGGAAAAATGAACAACACAAAAAATATGAACGGGGGGTTCTTGGAAAGGCGAAAATTATTTGGTGCAAAGAAACATGTTGATCTAGTTGGCCACCTTCATACTGATGTGTTTAATCAAGAGAAGCTACTGTCAATGGCGTCGAAGTGAGAGTGTAATTGGTGAAATCACACGATAACTTTAGCCTGATAGACCCTGCGGGCTCATCTTCCGTACACATTGAGGAGTGGAAGTCAAGGCAGTCAATATGCACAGTGGTGTACACGGTAAAACATTGGACAATATCATATTGGGTCAGCTGCTGAAGAGATCATCCTGGGTATCGTCAATAACAAAACTTTTAATGGTAATCGGCTTCTCAATCCCTTCAATTTTGAACATTTTAATATAAACTATCTATGTTTGTACGTTGGTGGGGTACAGGGGCCCTTGAAACCACTGCGACCGGACTCCTCAAAGGGGGTAAACTATCCCCACGGCTACTATCCACTTGCTTTGATTTGACTCCCAATTTATCGGCAAATGACTGCAGCCACTGGAATTTGATTAAACACGGTAGTGTTGAAGCAGTTCAACTCCTAAGCACTCTGTATACTTTAGATAAGTCGTACACAACGGAAATCTTTGTCGCTCTGGAATACAGCAACTTGCAAGACGAGTACTATAGACCAGCTGTGCGACTATTAAGCGGTGACTCGAAAGGAATCACTTTGATGATTGATGATTTACCCACGAAGAGTGGTTGCAATTCACAAAGTGTTTCAACGACTTTCTCAAGTATCTTTGAGACCACAGTAGCAGCATCAGCAGCAGCGATTCTATGACAGGTCAACAAATTTGCGGTACAGGTTGGACAGCAAAATTAATTAACAGTCAGAGAGACAGAGCTATCGAAATTGTGGATAGTAGCTCACCCAAGACATTTGCAATAGTGAGCAAACAGAATAATTCAACTATTATTCTAAAGCTAAGCTTCTGCGATTGTATAACTATATTGTTAAATGTATTGATGCGCGTCAAGAATATCTTAAGTTTGTAATGGGTACTGTAAGTTGTGTTGCTAGAGAGACTGTAGAATACATTAAGAGTGTTAATCCAGACAATATACCAGTAAGACAATTTGGTATTCATACGATAACTCTTCTAAATGCAATCATCAATCCTATTAATGATAAATAGTTTGATTGTGTCACAACAACTGTGCAGATGCGTGCAATGGAAATGAAAGATCAAATTCTGTTCAGTCGTAATGATATTGTCGATATATTTTACCAACTTGTATCTCATCATTTGGATAGAATTGTCAATGTATTAAATGAAATAGGTGATTAATTATGTCTGTTTTCTTTTATTAATTGTACTACTCTCCTTCCTTTATTATCTTCGAAAGCAATAAAAGAAGTTACCAATGAACATCACAATTTGTATAATTATCTCATTGAATATATATTGAATAAATAATCTATCGTTACAAAATATAAAATACTCATCTAATATTTATTGCTATCCTTTCTTACCCATTCCTATGGTAGAAAATTGTCTTAAAAAATATTTAGTTGTATTACATTATTCATGAAAACATACTTAAAAAAGTAAATAAATAAAAAAATAAATAGAAAGAAAAATCCATTTTTTGGATTCCAAGCAGCAAGTTTTGAAGCGCTATTAAGCCAGTCAGACGGTAGATAAGAAAGAGTGGGGAGAAGAGAGACAAAGATAAAAACAGTAAACACGCGCGCTAATTGGTCCACGCGTCGTGACTTTGGAGAGTGGGTCATGCGTCCGAAAACGTCGTGCGTGCATCCGAAAAACAGGTTCAGCGCTTGACATGGAAGCGAAAAAGTTTGGAAATACAAAAAACCCTGTGGCGGATTTGCGAAGCTTTTGCGCTGACATTCCCTTAAGGTTGGTAATAATCAGTTGTAATCGTAATCGGTCTCAATCAGTATTAAACCAATACTGTGAGATAATAAAATGATATAACAATAATATCAATTGTTTTGGTTATTAATTGATCCCAATACTAGTTTTATTAATAGTTCTGAATATAGCTTAATAGACTTTAATAACCAAACCAAATACTATTCTTGTAATATCATTTAATTGTCATGTTATCAGTATATATAAATCTCTTTAAATGGTACTTTATTAGTAAAATATTAAATCTATTCCAATCTATCTTTCAAGGATTAGCCTTTAATGTTACTTTAATCGATTAAAATGATCGCAACAATAATCATACTTTTAATATTTATTTGTAATTTTGTCAACAAACTTGAATCTTTTTGAATGGTAATTTATAAGTATAATATTAAATTCTTTTCGACTCTAATCTTTGTTTTTTAAAGATTGGTTTTAATAGTACTTAATTACTAATTAATTTAGATAATTAAAATAATAATCATTTTTCTAATATGATTTTATCAATAAATTTGAATTGATTCGTAAGGTAATTCGTTTATATAATATTTAATCGATCTTGATACTTTTTTACGGTTAGGTTCACTTATTCTTTAATCAATTTAAATAATTAAAAAGAGAATCCCTGCTAAAAATACTAAATTGATTTAATCGACGTTTTAAATTATCGATGTAAATTGAACTCAATCGCAATCTAAATATCAAAATGAAGATATTTTTATCCACTTTTTTGCGGTTCTCACTTGCAAGCACAAAGAATTTATGATGGTCGGTATATAAGGCCGTTCAAGTTACTATACGAACCAATTAATCATATAAGATAAGTGCAATTATAACCCATAAAACTGATTAAAACTGATTAAAACTGATTACAATGAATTTGTACAAATTTCAATTGATTAATACCAATTACTACAATAAAAACCTATTTTAACCGATTAAAGAACCATAGCAATCTAGACCGCAACATTTATACAATTACAGACAATTTAGACCGATTTAAAAAAAATAATTGATTAGACTGTTACGGACGCGCTGCGAGGTGATGTCCCGTTTTTCTTATTTGTAAGCGCAAAGAATCTAAGATGGTTAGTATATAAGGCCGTTCAAGTTACTACACTAACCTATTAGTCATAAGATACACGTGCGATTATAATCCATTGAAACCGATTAATAAACCATAGCAAACTAGACCGCAACATTTACACAATTACAAACGATTTAGGCCGATTATATTCCGAAATCTTGGATCACAGAAAGGTATTCAAACCGATTAGTTTTATTTTTATCAGGTCTAATTGGTTATTTTTAGCAGGGTTATTTAACTTAAAGTTTAAGTTATACAGTAAAAAATAAAAATGAAGAGAATATAATACATCTCAATACTAGTCTTATTACTTTCAACGTCGCGATTTATGCACAGACGGGACTAAAACATCCATTAACATACCAGAAACCCGGTTAAGTTATTACGGAACTACTAATTTTGAAGGTAGCACCATATCTCATTTACCATAACTATAATGTGTTAACTTTAGGACCATTCTGACACCTGGACATCATCTACAGGAAGTGAAAATTCCTTTTTGAGGCATTTGTTGTATACTAAGTGTGTTGTATCATAGACCATGTCTCCCCATCCGGGAGGTGATTTCGACACATAGAAATCGTCTACTGAAAGTGAAAATTTTTTTAGTATATTTATTGTATACTTAGTGCGTTGTATCATAGACCATGTCTTGCCATCCGAGAGGTGATTTTGATACCTGGACATCGTCTACAGGAAGTAAAAATTTTTATTTTGATACATTAGTTTTATCTATTTTTTCTAATAAGTTGACTATAAGTGGGTAGTATTCATAGCTACTGTAATTCATAATGGATTGAACATAACTTTTATAAAAAATAAGTTACTCAGGGACTCAGGGCCCCCATTAAGTACCACAGAGAAATTTAATGATGTGAAGTGCTTTGCTGCAATTTAAGACGAGTTGGTTAACATGGTATTCAAATGATAATTGATGGTTGAAATGTATACCTAAGAATTTGACACAGTTAGTGGATTTTATTACGCAATCTAGTAATATAATAATAATTGAACCAGGAAGGATGCGTTGCTTATTAAACTGCAACAGTTTGATTTTTTCTGGAGATGATTCTAAGCCTTTTGCGTTAAGATTGGTTGCAATGGTGTCTACTGCTTTTGTTCATTTAGATTTTATATAAAGACAGATATCATCATCAAATTGAGAAACACAACCGATTTGTGTAAGTTTTTAGTGATCAAACATACATAGATTATGTACAAGAGGGTTAAGCACGCCATATTGTGAGATACCTTAGTATACTGTTCTCATTTTTTACCTTCTAGACAGTCGACAGGCATGTATATATCCACAATGCTTGAGGAATTTGACGAATTCGGTTATGCTGTCAGAGCAGCCCAGTTTTGAGAGTTCAACAAGCAAAATGTCTTACCTTCTAAGAACGCTTCGTCCACTTTCAAGGTTAAACATATGCAGATGGACACGTTAAAAGCAGCAAGGTGACGGCCAAGACAACGACAACAACAACAGTAGAAAGAACTACTCCAAGACAGCTTCAGATAAGAAAGATTAAGTCAGCACCACCATCAACCTCCATATCACGCAATCCATCGTCGGCATGCGACGAAACAACATGAATCTTTGAAGCCTCCTCAAAAAATATTCGTGAGGCATTTGACGATATTCGCAACGAACCGGATAATGCTCTTTAGGCACAGAACGTCGTGTCTGAAAGGGTCTCAAGAATCAAGCAACGTTTGTGCTAACTGGAGTAGCGATTAAAAGCGATGAAAAAACTCCATTTCACGTAATAGCTGTAACCGAAACCTGATTGAACAGCAAGATTGCATCCATACCTTCACTGAATGATTATATACTGCATAGACGTGACAGAAACAAGAACAGATAAGACCCTCTCGAGTTATTGACAAAGGGAATTTTACCCATTTTTGTAGGGGTTGTGTATCGTCTACCTCACGCTTCCTTCTTCCAAGGCTCCAACTTTGTTGATCAAATAACAACCCAAATGCACAACTACTCTACGAAGGTCATCATGGGTGATTTCAGCTCAGACCAACTTTTCTCATTTGATGACGCCAATTTTATAGGAGCCTTCATTAATAGAAACTCTCTTTCTTTAGTTCTCTATGGTGCCACCACAAACAGGGTTCCGATATTTGGCTTGATCTTTACCTAGTTGATGAGCAGGATCGCCTGCTGTCATATTGGAAGACAGACACACCTGTCAACGATCATGACCATATCACGGCCACTCTTGACGTACAGATTTCACGTTATGTACCTAATGCATACTCTTATAGAAACTACAAAGAAGCTAAATGGCTTGCTTAGCGTATGTGACTAGTCATCTCTCGCTACGTCATACTTGACGAATACACAACGCTTAATGCTAACCTAACGAACGCCATTAATCATCTCGCTTTTGCCTAGATTCTGATGTTTCCCATCTGATCCACGCGGATGACTTGCAAATATATAGCCAATGCCGTCTTGAGGAGCTCGACTTTTGTTTTGACAAGTGAAAGCTAGTGCCGAGAGGATATAATCAGCTGGAATGCACAAAATCGTGTAAAACGTAACGTTCTCAAAGCAAAGGCAATCTTTTGGGCTTCTTCTGATACATTAATGCTTAACCTTATGTAACTAATACCTTCGTGTCGAGTTTAAATCATCTGTGCGTAATCTTTTACTGGTGATTGACTCTAAATTAACATGGTAAGAGCACGTTATACAAATGTGTAAATGTACTTACTTGCTAATGTATGAACTTTACTTTTTCAAAATGAGTACTAATCTCAGGTTGCGTAAGCATCTTACATGGAACTCTTCTAATTGGGTCATTGCACCCTCTTCACTACGGGTGGCCACACTGACTCAAATCCCAAAGCCACTCGGTCCTAGCTCTGCATACTTTCCTAATACACAACTTTGAAATCCCTAACTTATAATCCTCAACAAATTTACAAATTTTTAAAAAGAGTCAACTGTTTACAAATAACTGTAGAAAAATCCAATACATTTTTTTTTTACTTTTCTTACTTATGCAGCTACAACATTATTTAAATTGTTCAACAAATACACAATAAACAAATCGTTTAACAAAAACACAATAAACAAATTGTTTAACAAATTCATAATAAAGAAATTGATAATATCGTGATCCTTTCAAACTATAAAAATTATTCACAACAACAATCCTGGGCGTTGGCGTACTGAGACTAGACCTCTACCTCCACTTTCGTTAAGTAACGTGACCCGGACACTCGGCCTCACCGCTACACTTATGGCTCACCCTTCCCCATGGGGCAGTAATGCGTCCCCAACACTTGACCCATTCATAGGACCCAGACCTCTACCTTCCATATTGGACAGTAATGTGCCCTTGACGTAAAGCCCCTTCACCAGACCTTTGGTGCCATAGGCCGACGGCGGGCAATAACGTACTTCTACTACTATTACACAATATAAGTTATGATTAACATATTTTACCTGAAAGCTATACACTAACGAAGATCCAGTATTGCCGTTGATCAGGCATATGACCAGTGCCCTTAATTCTACTGCTCCTCATCGAGCAGACTAAGATAGCCGTATCGGATGCAGTTATGATCAATATCTCGTTTACTCCAGTACAATCAGAAAACCAAGAAATGAAGAACATACCTAGATATACAAAAAAAAAAAAAAAATAATTACAAAATCATGCTCACAAGTAATGAATGTTAAACAAGGCAACAAATTAAAACTTATTGAAGATACGATACAAAATTAATACACAACAGAAGTTACTTATAATATTTTGAATCTACGACGCTGTATTGTGTAAATTACTTTCAAAAGCTGTATAAACGCGTTCAAAATGTCCAACTCTATTGAAAAATCTCACGTTACATCAGGTGAGACCACACGCCAAAATCTCATCTATACCCATCTTTTTTTTGCGTTTTAAACCATTCTCAGTAAATTGGTGACTTTAAAAAAAAATAAATAAATTTAGAAAATTTTTCAGAAATTGGACTTTAAATGAAGTTCAAAATTTTTTAAAATGCCACTAATTGACTAAAAATGGTTTAAAACACATGAAAAACAAAAAATTGGTTAGATGAGGTTTTGGCGTGATATCTTACCTGAGATCTCACCTGAGATTTTTTAATAAAAAGAACGTTCCCCGGTACTGCCAGACAGCATAAATTCTGCCCTAATATCATATCGAGGTAGTTCAAGCAGTTAGCAACGCCAATCAGGACTGCTAATAAGTGAAAATATCGTTCCAGGGACATTTCCAAAACCCACCCAGCATAGCCAAAAAGTTATATGTAGACTTAGGGTTGTCTCTATTTGGTAGAATTTGCAACAATAAACAATAAATCATGCCCTTCCTCTTATAGAAATTTCAAATAGCTACTAATGGGAGGCACGAGAAAAAACTCAACACATATTTAACTTTAAAAACAAATCATACAATTACTTTATCATTTATTAAATAATATCTTGTAATAAATAACAAAATACCACAATACCCAATACCAATCTTGATCAAGATCTTATCTTAAAGAATAGCAAGAACATCATCTAGCAAGACGAATGAATCGGCGCTGCAGGCGCACCAGCAGGAGTAGTCACGAAAACATGAGATATAACTTTCAAGCAAAAATTCAAGTTTCTTGCAAGAGTTACATATCTTCCCATGTTATAAGTAAAAGTACCTAGTGCGAAACGTCAACGCGATGCAAAAGTGTAAGTTTGAAAACCAAAAATGCAGTTGCTGTGCCTATTTATACGTGCTTTCAAGCAGTCTCTCATCACGTGATCTTGCTCGCAGGTAATGATAGTATTCAGTACAGTATACAAAAAGAATGAAAAAGTGGTGCACCGAAAAAACAGCGACTATGAGATGATAAAGTGTCAGTCCGTTAAGAAATGCGTGCTGCAGTATGATAAGAAATGTAACTCCAGCAAAAAATTGAGATTCTTGCTAGGATATTATATCCCTTATTTCTATGACTACTACTGCTGCTGCTTCTGCAGGGCTGATATATTATTCTTGCTAGATGGTGCCTAGATAAAGATTGGTATTGAGTGTTATGGTATTCTTTTATTTATCATGTTTTACAAGATATTTATTGTGGAGTAAAATTAATGACAAAGTAATTGTGTAATTTGTTTTTAGAGTTGCATCAGAGCTGAGTTCTTATATAAGTTATGAAGATATCGTTGCCAATTCGACCAAGCAGAGACAACCCTGGAGCTGATTCACACTGCCCGGGCATTGCCGACTAACATTGGTTATTTGAAACATATCGAGGAAACTCTAGAGATGGATTCAGTTTCTCTGGTGGTGCTGTAACATCTGTCTTATGTTGCCTTGATATCGTATCTTCGTTTAACATTTTTATATAAAGAGATCTTACACTAATTATTCCTGAATATGATTTTGTAATATATTTTTTTGTATATCTAGGCATATTATGTATTTCTCGTCCTGTTAAAAGAAATACATACTTTTATAACGTATTTTTTGTATGTGATTTTTACTAATTTTGGACTGCAGTTGTATACAAAAGTATGTGATAAAGGTATATAATAAAAATATACGTCAAAATAACATATTAATTTTAAATTTAAATAATTAAAAAATCTTAATAAATTTAAATTATATTAATAAAATGAAACAGGCATGGCAATTTCGTAGTAAGTATCGAGAGTTTTTTGTAATTGATCGATATATTGCTTAAGTTTAAGTTAGCAATAATTTGACTCAGCCCTTAATTGAACACTAAAATTTTCTGTTTGATATATTATGATTAAAATAATATTGTAATAATATTGAGTTGTCTGTATTGGTCTTCCCGAGGCAAGTTGTGTGGTGAAAAGGGAGAGACTTCAAAACATTTTCTCTTTTCTTTTCAACGTTTCGACGGACAATGCCGTCCTCATCAGGAGACTGGTGTGAAACATTTGTATTTATTAAAAACTTGTTGGTGTATAGTAATGTATGTACAGTGTGAAATAAAACTTACGATTATGGAGAAAATCGGTACAAAATTTTATCGAGAACGCGCTTCTCCGCCGCGTGGCGGGGGCAACGTAGGTGAACAGTGTGTCTCTTTCAGCTGTTCGATACTAATTCGCAAGAGTCTGGATTTTCGTCGTATTTATATAGCGTGGAGAAGTGAGAAGAGAGTCGAGCGGTCGTGTTGACAATTTCTTCCGCTATTGACGTCAGAGCATGGTTTATGTTTGTTTTGTTTTCAGCTGGTGTATAAGGTGTGTATAATGTATTTTGTGTGTCTTCCTTCTTATTAATACCGTTTTCTTGTAGGTATATGTGTAATATTTCGGAAACTATTCTTTTATTTCAATTGATCTCTCTGACTTTTAAGTGGTAATTTTCGGAATTGAAAGTGCAATTTAAATTGTTGATGTGATCGGAAATCACAGTATTGTTTGATTGTTTGTATTTATTTATACGTACACACACATTCCTTTTTGTTTGGCCTCCATCCGTAGCAGAGCAATCATTACATTCAAGTTTATAGACAAGGTTGTTTTCTAGATTTTTATCTTTCTTGTCTTTGCCTTTTATAATGATGTTTATTATTTGGTTATTTATTTTCGGCACAGCTGCAATGTTGAGGACCTTGAATGCACAACTGGTCTGCTCGTAAAAACCTTGAATGTAGGGTAGGCTTACGATATTGCGTTTTTCATTACTGCTAATCTGTTGCCTCGTGTGCGCTGAATGACAAAGTCGACGAAATTTCAAAAACATTAAATTACAATTTATTCACGATACTGGGATTGATAACTCCATAAGTTTTCTAGATGTTCTATTTATTAAAGACAAAGGTAAATTAATAACTGATTGGTACATCAAACCGACCTTCTCTGGCAGATTTTTAAATTACACATCACAACATCCTATGTCTCAAAAAAACACCATGGTGTACAATCTTGTCGATAGTGCGATAAAATCATCTAGCAAGAAATTTCATAATAAGAATATTCAAAACATCAAAAAATTACTGCACGAAACTCATTATCTATCCGCCTTCATTAACAAATATATAAGAAAATGGATGTCAACGATAACATTAAACACATTATCGAGGCAACAGACTAGCAGTAATGAAAAACGCAATATTGTAAGCCTACCCTATATTCAAGGTTTTTACAAGCAGACCAGTCAGAAACAATCGGCTAATCATATGCAGGGATAATAATAAGATATAACTCACGATTGTAGTTTTAATTAGGAATTTATTCGTTATACTATTAGATTGATATCGCGACTTAAATTACTGGTAGCTCTGTCGACAGCTCGGAGCGTCGTAGCAGAGTCCAGCTTGAGTAATAAATGTCAACTATTTAACGCCTCGTAATCGGGTGTATATGTTAACTCTACTGAGCTACATATTGTACGTACTCATCTTTTTTGTGCTTACGTATTTTCGGTTAATAGATTGGATATAAACCTCCTTGAACTGTTTTTTCTCCTTGCATTCCTCTACCTATCGTGTTAAGTAAGGATGCTCATTCCATCGGAAACATTATATCCTGCTGTTTTTGAAGATCTGCTTGTGAATAAATTCCACTGGTTGCCAATGAACTCAACTTTTCTGGTTGTCATGCAATTTTGGTTGATGGTTTCAAAGTCTTGATGATGTTGTTGCTTTTTCTTGGCGCAGGCATGAGATTTATCCAATTGTCACCAATTTTTAAATATTGAGGTACGATAGAGTTACAGTTTATTTGCGCACCTTTCTTTGAAAGTATATGGGTTTTTCGCGTGAGAAACATTGTTTTGTTTTCAGATACGACTGTCAGTTATGTATAACAATAGTCAGTATGATAAATCTTTACTTCGTCTGGCGTGCACTTAATTATGTGTATAGCCTCGGCGTGCCTGCTAGTCTGGCAACATATCCATGTTGTTGCATAATGTTGTAGGCAAATTCATTGGGTTAAATGGATGCGAGAGACAAGGAATTCTGAATAACTTTTTTTTCTAAATGATATTCTTCTTTTAGCATATTTAAACATACATTTTTAATCTGATACCTAATATGATTTTTATGTATACAAATTTTGAATTTACACATGTAAAAAGATCAAAGTTAACTATAGACTTTTTATTAATCATATCTTCCTGAAATAATAACTGATTATCAATTTCTTTGCAAATAAATAATTTCGGATGTTCTATTTTATATAAAATCCTTCCGCAAATATTGATATTTTCTCTAATAGATAACGCGAATGATATTTCATTAGTATTTATTGTATAAACTGTCTAGTGATTTTGTGAAATTATTTTTGTAGCTACTCCTCCATATGATATGTCATATTTATTTTGGAAACAACTATCAGCATTTATTACTGACCAAAACGTATTGCTAGCTTGTGTATCAATACAATGCTGCTACAAGAATTTACATACTGTCCCTGAACTTAATCTTATTTTATCATTATCTAAGCTCACATCTGCATATTCCTCTAAAAGTGTTACTTTTATAAGTACCTGTACTAAAACATCACTCCATAAACCAAAACTATCCGAATGTGCTGCGCCTGTGCATTTCTTTTCTTTAATACTTTCCGCAAGTTTAATTCCTGTTGATTTTGTTGAGTTTACTTTCAAATTAGCTTTAGTATGGAAATCATCATATTAAAATATTCCCGTTTCATGGATTGATTTACAATTTTCATTGCTTATATCATAAATATATTCTTGTACGCCTTGTTCTACTTCACCTATATGGCTGAACATTCCGCAATGATGTATCGTACGCTTAATTTCTATCTTACATCATATTACTCTTACTTTTCTAAATTCTGATAATTTTAGTAGTTGTATGGTAGCGTTTGTCGCGTTTACATCTTCTTGATGGAAATCCCCCGAATTAAGTAGAGAGTACGTGGTGATGATTGGATCAGATACCCCGCAGTCGAATCCTAATATAGCTTGACTTGTTTTGAGGATTGCACAAATTAAAATGATTTCATGAATCATTGTGTCCTAGAAAGAAAAATATTTTAGAATCATGTATGGCAACGACTTAACCTGTTTACATGAATAGTTTTTGGTTTATCGTTATAATTTATAGTTACGTTACTATTTTTATTTACATTTATTATTTCGTATATATTATATTTAAATTTACCTGGTTTTGGTTCTTTTATTAACTATACCATATCGCCAATTTTTTATTTTATTGGATTTACGTAACGATCATAATGATCTTTCGATTTCATTTTTAAATTAATCAAATTTTCTCGAGAAATCATTGTAATTTCTTTTAATTTTGTTATTCAATTCCAAATAACCATTAAAAGTAGGCTGCAATTGTTCATTTTTCTTTAATGGTTCACAAGATGGAAGTCTAAATTTATGTCTAGTATGGACGCTAGTATTACAATTAAATTGAGTGAATTCAAATAATTCGTCCCACTCCATTATCTTTGAAGAAAAGTTCTTTAAATATTCGCACAGCGGATGATGTGCTCTTTCTAACGAGCCATTTGACTAAGATGATAAAACCGTGGTTTCTACATTTCTAAATTTGAATCTTCGAGCTATTTGTTTTAATAATCTACCTGTAAAGTTCGCTCCTTTATCGGTGAGTACAAGTTTCGGTGATCCAAAAGTGCGTATACATTTTTTTTAGAGCATCTGCTACTGATTTTGGCGTTTGATCAGGAAAAGATATCTTTTGTAAAAATTATAGTAATTATATAATTACTATAATTTTTGTTAATTGATCTGGTATAGATAAAATATTATGTTTTTATTCTTTCAGCTTATTTCTTTGACAATCCTTACATCTTTGTATCCGTTTTTGAATATCTACTTTTAAAATTTTCAATAATATTTATCTTCAATTCTATTATACGTTCTATTCATATTAGTGTGTCCCCCAATTTTAGTCGTGTGTAACATTTCAAATATTTTATCTCATTTATCAATTTCTATATAAACTATATTATTTAAACAAATAACAACTTTAATATTTGTCTCGTTAAAATTTCTTTAATTTCCTCCCAACTTGTATTTGTTATTTTTATATCTTTCGATATACTAAATATTGTATAATTCTTTTGCAAACATATAGTTCTTAATAATTTAAATAAATTAATAAGCTTTGTTTCAATTGTTATTGACGATTCAGCTGTATTTAAATAATACAAAAAGTTTGTTCTTTCCTTTTTATAAAACCTCAATCTCATTACTATCGAGATTTTTATCCCAATAAATATTTCTATTTTCTAATAATTTTGCTGTATTTTCTTCTAATTTTTGCTGTATTAACAATTTTAATCTCCATCTTTGTATTCTTTCATTATTATCTGTCGATTTTAACCATACCAATGGCTTATGATCTGTTACAATTACAAATTTATTACCATAGATATAACTCTTGAAAGTTTTTATGGCATACATAATTGCCAAAGCCTCTTTCTCATATGTCGCATATTTCATTTCAGCTGGTTCCAATAATCTAGATGCATAAACTATAGGTCTGTCTTTGCTTATTTTCCCTTGAGAAATAACACATCCTAGGGCGTATTGACTTGTGTCACTTGTTATTATGAATGGTTTGTCGAAATATGGGTATTGTAAAATTGGTGTAGAACATAATATAATTACTAGTTTATCAAAAGCTGTTTGTTGTTCCTCTTTTCAAATAAATGGTCTACCTTTTTGTTATAATATTGTTAATGGCTTTGTAATACCGGCAAGTTTTTTTATAAATCTTCTATAATAGTTTGCAAATACTAAGAATTGTCTTACTCCCTTTACATTTTTAGATATAGGAAACCTTTCGACGGCTTCCATTTTTTCTTTCATCCGGCCTTATCCCAGCTTCGCTAATTATCTGCCCTAAGAAATAAACTTCTATTTTACCAAATACACATTTTTCTGGTTCTAATTTTAATCCTGCTGCTATTAGATTAAATTTTTCATCCAATTCTTCCGTTGAATCTTTGAAAATAATAATATCGTTAATATAATTGTAGCATATTTTATTAATGTAATCAGCTAGGATTGTATTTATTACTTGCTGAAATGTCCTAGCAGAGTTCTTGAGACCGAACGGTAAAACAAGAAATTTAAATCTTCCCAATGGCTGTACACTTAACGCAGTTTTTTCTATATCTGAAGGTCTTAGTTTTACTTGATGAAATCCTGATTTTAAGTCTAAAACATCGAAATATTTCTTGTTTCCATGAGATCTAAAATTTCGTTAATATTTGGAAGTAAATAAGGGTCTGCTATAGTGACCTCATTTAGTGCCTTGTAGTCAATTACTGACCTGTATCTCTTCTCTCCCGTTACAAGTTCTTTCTTTGACACGACTAATGCCGGTGCATTAAATGGGCTTTTCGTATTACGAATTGCTTTATTTATCACTAATGTCTTTGTTTCACTGATGGCAATCCTTTTCTTTTTGTTCGCTAATGGAAACTGCTTTCTCCAGTTTCCTTCATTGTTGTTAATATGTCCTCGAAATCGCATTCTTTTGCGTTTGCATTGATTTCTTGCTGGTTTTGTTCCTCTTGCAATCCTACGTTAATGTTATATATAAAATTTTCAATATTCTTTTTATCGAATTCCAAAAATTCTCTAAAATTTTCTGACTTGTTTCCCTCTTTGTTATTTTCATTTATTATTTTCGCCTGATCATCATTACTGACTTCATAATTTTAGTTATTGTATTCAAGTCTCTTTTAACACCATCATATAAAGTATTTTCTATCACTATTTAATTTTTTTTTTTGGAAATCTTTCGTATTGTATTTTCTGCCTCTTGCTCCATGCTCTCATTTACACTGCTTTGCTTATTACATTGATGTTATATTTTCTTTACATTCAATTAAGCACATGGCTCTCCATGTTAACCAAATAAATAATTAGTAATCAAAAAAGAGTCAGCCCTTGTAGAAATAAAAACTCAGCAATTAGATGTCGACGACGTTTCGTTGGTTTGGTTTCCAACCTCTTCAAGTCAATTCTTTCTCATAAAATGTCAAATATTATCTTAAATTACAATAAGAGGAAAGATTCCTCGAGTCACAGTTATTTGCTACATCTTTGTGCCATGTATCAATCACACATGTGTTGATTGGAGAGCCCGTAAGAAAATCGGAGGGAAACTAAATACGCACAACCTACGAAAGCAACCGAGCCACGGCAATAAAGATCACGGGAAAACTGAACCTACTGCGCCCGTTCTCGATTATGCACTGGTCGATAAAAATGTTTCAAACAAATTTAAGCCCAATTGCCGCGTTGTCAAACATAGCTATTTAAACTTATTAGATTTCGGCAACAATTCGAGAAATAAAATCAGCAAAATCGCCGGCGACATCAAGAGCTTGGTCCCGAAGCTCAAAACTAATCGAATGGCTCACGCTAAAAAGAAATAAAAACATGTACAAGCTGATTCGAGCGGAATGAGCCGGGCCAAGGCAATCCTTGATAATAACTACTATCCAGTTGATCAGAAATTGCCGGACTCTTGCAACAGAGCAAACTTAATGGCAATTATCCTATTAAATGGCAATCCGAATATTTTAGAAAAATTAATCCAGCTCTGTTTGCGTTTACTATGGCTCGCAGCAATTTGAAGCGAAAAATAAGAAACAATGACTAGCTTGCGCTGCACGCGTCAAGGCTATATACATTGTAAAAGAACGCGAAATAGAAAGGTTTTAGCGATCTAATTTATCAAGACGTCGCAATAATTTAGATTTAAGAAATTAAATAAAATAGAAGGTTAGAACAAAAATATATATTATATACGCATAAGATAATTACATCAAATAATATCATTACTAAATAAAAACGAAAAACATCATTTCATTTTATAATATAGAGCTTACACAATTCTAAGAAGGTAAGCTTGAAATTGGCAAAGCCATCACCTTTGATATATTCAATCAGAAGCACTGTAGTTTGTGGTACATACTTTTCGTATTTCTATCCGATAAAGCATAATATAAGTAATCGCATACATTGTTGGAATAACTAAGAAGCAAAATTGAAAGAAATCTTTGTATTATATTCATGCAACAAATTGAAGACTACAATCCATAAGAAAGCGTCTCTTTTTGTAATTCACAGTGTTAAAAGCCACAAGCGACATTCTCAAGATGACATTTTTATAATCCTCAAAATGGCAAAGTGATTTTCATAAATGAAATTAATAATTATGTATATCTAATTTTAAGAATTATGCACATACAGGAGCTCCGTCCCATACAAATTGTGAAGCAGCAGCGGCCGCTAAGGAACAACATTCGCGCTTACACGCACACACTCATACATACACACACAAGACTGACTTGTCTAGCGTCTCGCACGTAGAAGACGGAAGAGGAGAAACCCACACACTCTCATAATTTAAATGTAAGCCATTCAAAAAAGGGGACACACACACACGCATTGTAACGGGTTGTGGGTTCGAGCCGCGAATAATTATTCAAACAACTGGATCGCGGCAGAGGATTCCTCTCCGCCCGCGAAACACCAACGTTGCATGCAGCTGTCTCAGCTGCTTTTCTTTACTGGGTTTACGCGCTGCCTGGCGCGTGCTCAGCCGCTCAACTGCGTTAAATAATAACTAATAAGTAACTCGTTACAGCATAAATACTCACACATACACACAAAATTCACACACACATGCACTTATCGGTGTGGTGTTCTGACTATTTTTTTGCATAAGTTCTATTTTTTTTTTCGGGCGACGGGGACGTCTGCCCACGCGACCTCAGACGCGTCACGGACGAGCTATGGGCTCTCCAGCAGCATCTCAGATGGCCTGCATTTCTGGCGATGCGCCAGACGCAGAAATTTTTTGTGTGCAGAAGTGCAACGCTGCACTTCGGCACATGGAACCGCTCGCCGTCGACGAGTCGCGTGGCAGACCATCGCCGACTCTGCAAGCGAGTGGAGCTCTGATATTTTAAGATAATAAATACAATGACACCGAACTTCACTGCCTCTTCTCTCTCCTCATGTACATCCATTCTTCCGTCACAGGGACATGCAGTCCCGAGCCTTGTTTCTGCCTTGGGAAGATAGACTTGCCAAGATCACCATCACCAACCGCCCAGGTTACATTTAGATTAAGATTTCTTAATCTAAATGTAACCTTCAAGCAGAATACCGAGGTTAAAAAAAGTGTATTTGTTAAGGAAAAAAAATTTAATAGCAAAATAACGCGTGTGTAAGGGTGAAAAAAAAAAGAAAATAGATCTGTGCGTGTATATATATCATTGATGTAAAAAGATTTTAATAGTTTTACTAAAAATATTAAATAAAAATTTATTTCATATCTGCAAAAAAGTACTTTTTCTAGAAGAATAAGTTTTTTATTTTCATAGCAATTAAAAAAACCGCTACCAATTCATTGGCACGTAGCTTCCTCCAACTAAATTTATATTTCAAATAGATACAATATTATTTAAATATACAATGTTAATGCTTTTTTAAATATTTTTAATCTCAATTATTTTACTGAGGGAGCATTAAAAAAATAATACAAAATATTGTGGATCTGAATAAATTGGAAAGCGTTTAAGCAAACCATCTGCGCAAGGATTGGAAGCACTATATGTACTATATGTCATACTGATGTGTATATATATATATATATATCATTTTGATATAAATTAATAGGGAGGGACTTTAACGACGTGCAACGACACCCCTGTAAGAGGAAGAAAAAGTTTTAAGAATAATCAGTTTTTATATTTTACCTCTTTACTTGATAACCGCTTAACGTAATCGTTTAAAATTTTAGCAGCAGATAGCTTTTATTATGGTTAATCTATATCACGTGTTAAACTATATCGTATTAAAATTTTAAGTGATTTGACTACTTATTTTTTTAGTAAAAAATCGAAAACTGGAAAAATGAATTTTTTGTGCCTCGATTACGGAAGTAAAAAAGCTTTATTGCACTTGAGATTTTGGGAAAAAGTAGATATTTCATGTGTCTTGACTAAAATCATTGCGCAGCTTTCAAATCCCTATGGTTCTTAAGATATCAAACAAGGTTTTAATTTTTTTTTTGAAAATTTTTTGATTCCTCATATCTCTAAAACATTGCAGTCAAATGCTTTAATTCTATTTGGTGATTAACCATAAAAAAAGCTATTTGCTGCTAAAATTTTAAACGATTTCGTCGAGCGGTTCTCAAGTAAAGAGCTAACATGTAAACACTGATTTTTCTTTAAACTTTTTCTTCCTCTTATAGGGGTGTCGTTGCATGTCGTTAAAGCCCATAACTGAATTTGAAAGTTCTTCATCTAGAGATACTACAGATTCATTCTCACTGAACGGAAGATATGATACTTCTTTAATCGGATCCAAAACATCTTTGAGAAATTGATACTTTGGCAGATTTAAGAATTTAGAGTATACATACAAATTTTCAAGCCTAAGACCATTGGGATGTGTTATTAAAGTTAATAAACTATTTGTTTTCCCACAGTTCAATGTCCCGCAGAAAACTGCTCGTATACTATCTGATAGTAATTTCCGATGACGCCTTTTTCTCTTCTCTTTTCCAAAATCGAAATTTGTTACGGGGAGTTAACAGAGTCAGATATAACATAGACCTCTGGAAATATTAACGCTTGTTTTATACCATGAACGTCAGTTGTGAATCAACGCTCGAAGAAAGATGATCATACACAAATCAAAGAAACAGCCGAAAGGCTACAGAACCAAATTAAAAAAGCGAATAAAAAGAGGAGATCCTTGTATTAATCCACTTGTACAGTGAAGCTATGCATCGTATGAGAGCCAAGGATTCTTCCTTGGTGACAAAGCTTTGCGTTTGCTGTTTGCAATGCTATAAAAATGAAAGGAAAAACTAGAATGAAACTGAAATTTAATAAATTAGTGACTGTAGTTATAAAATCAATGACAGTAAGTAAATATTCTTGCAGGTTTATTCAATCAGCCTTGAAGGGTGCACGTCAAGCTGTTAAAAGTGTAGGTGGAAAGAAAAAAGTTATCATTCCACGTGTTCTGCTGCTTCCATCAAAAATTGGTGAAGTTCTTCCTTTTGTTATTCCATTGTTCGTAGGACTAAGTGTCACTGGTGCTCTAGCAGGAGGTGCTGCTGGAATAGCTAAAGCAGTTAATAACGCTAAAGCTGCGCAGAAAAATCATGAAGAAAGTAAGAGGCATAATAATATCATGGAAGCTATTGCTTTAGGCAAAGGTCTTTACCTCATGCCCTATAAAAGTAGAATAAGATTATATGTGAAACCTCATATAGGTTGTGGTCACCAAGTCAGTACAAAAAAAAACATTGATTTAACTTTGCCAAATCGTGCACTGACTAACTACGATCTAAAAAAATATGCTCATATAATGAAAATCTCAAATTTCCATGGTGTTTTCATGAGAAATAATGTACCTCCCGATGGCCCATTGCATAACACAATATGGCATTTTCGGGAATTTTCAATCTAAATAAAAATAAGAGATCGCACTCCAGAAGTACGGTACCGTCGCGCTATAATAGTTTAAATGACCTTGATCCGGCAAATTTTATAAATGAACAGGATCCGCTAGTTCAAAAGATAATCTTGCGCCTAGATCCGAAAAATGCAGCAGAATTTATCCGTCTCACAGCCACATATCGCCCCTCTTCGGTAACCGGTGCTTATCCGAATCATACACAATCGGAACTATCCACACCGAAACCGAAGGTAAAAACGGAATGGGATCAGTTCATGCAAAAATATGAATCCGCAACAAAAGAAAATTTTTCATTAAACCCACCACCGCTTACAAAAACTATTAAAAGCAAACTGCAATTCACCACACTTATCATAACTTCAAGTGCTATTTGATCTCCGAATTTAGCCAATATGCACACTATGTCAGTACATCAGGGAAGTGCTTTTACATTTCCGAACACTAATACAATCACTCATATACCACAACAATTTGCCACCTCAGCGCATAATACGGGCACCATATAGACACATATTACTCACGGTATACCGCTCTCAAGTTACGAAATTCAGTCACCTTTCATTCCGATTTCTAGTATCCAAAAAACACAACAGCCTCACACTACAGAGACAAACACGCTAAGTATTTCCACCCACAATCCATATACGGGTTGGCAAAACAATCAGTTAAATGATCCACGACAGGCAAGTTATATTCATCCAGTTACTTATTCACAAAACAACCGCATATTAGACAACATGCGTCAAGCAAACACTCCCATACACACACCACATAATTCTATCTATTCTCTTCAAAATATAGCTTTTACAACCGTTCCGACGCACAGATATAATAACACAATAAGTCGGCAAAATACGAATGAAAATAAGGATATGAAAATTACTTGGGATCACAATTTGGCACAATCATATTTATACACACCGGAATATTCCCCCGAATGACAATTATATAATAATAACGCAGCAACAGCAAACAGGAGTACCCTTGAGACAAATTTTACGCAATTAACTGATAACAGAAATTTTGAATCGTATCAAATTCCAAACAATTATGTAAACTTTATACCCTTCAAAATGCAAGGTAATTCTAACGAACAGAATATACATGATTTAAACATTCCACAATATCTTGAAACGCCCCTATAGATATTTATTTGCGTAGAAGGGGTTTGATCCATTCGCAAGCTTTAAACCTAATACCGAATTTTGATGGTTCCCCGGAGAAATTAAACATGTTCTGCATGGCAATTAGGCAGGTACGTGCGAATTTTGGTCCCGACTGGGACAAATACATTTTTATGTCTTTGGTGAGTAAATTATCCGGGAAAGCCGCGGATAGCTTTGCGGCGCGTTTATTAAACTATAGCCCCATACACGATTTTCTATCAGATCTAATTTTACAATATAGTAATATTGGTCTGGCGGATGAAATTATGAGTGAGTTGAAATTAATCACACAAATGCCGGGAGAAAAGGCCGGGGACTATGGTATTAGGACCGAAAAGCTACTCAACAGACTCACTACGATCTACGAGTCTGCTCCCAGCATTGATAATAATGATCGTATATACAGAAAAAGAACGGCAAATAGTGAAGCACTACAAAACTTCACATTTGGCCTGAGGTCCACTCTTGATCATCAAGTTAGCAGTGATAATCCCAAATCACTTAGCAAAGCTATTAGACTCGCTATGAAATAGGAATGCAAGCAAAGCGCGTGTATTAATAAATATCAATACACGAATAACCAAAATGCCAACGCTAATAAAAACTCAAATTCAAACGGAAAAGAAAAGGAGGCGCTTCATTTTACTTGTAATTATTGTGGGTCCAAGGGTCATTTACAACCTGCATGTGAAAAGCGGAAGTAAGAAAAAGGATTTTGCAACTATTGCGGTAGAATCGGGCATACTATAGACATTTGCCGTACCAAGGAATATCAGTTAAACAATGATCGAAATAATAATAATTCAAATACGAATAACGTGGGACGTAATGACACTAACAAGCAGAGTGGCAGATATCACAACGACAACAGGCCACCAAATAATCACAACAATTATGGGAATCAAGACAACGAAGGTTACAAACGGAATAATAATAACAACAACGGTTATTTCGATCGCAATGGTGATGTAAGAAATAACAACACACCTCGCTACAAAGGAAACAATAATGCAAATAATAATGGTGGGCCAAACAATAGACGCCCAGAAGAACAGTACAAGAACAATCATTTAAACCAGATACCTGCTCGATTCAATCCTCAAGTGTCGAGCAGACAGGATGTATAGTTTTAAATAACACGAAGCTGTCACACGAACCCGAAATTCCACAGCGACGTCATGCAGCAGAGAATCAGAAACCCTACCGCGAGCCAAGATGCTATCCTTGTAAACTGCCACCTTCAGCTATATAAAGTAATTCGACATAGGTAAAGAAAGTAACAGTAATTAAATCTGAAAATACTACAACAAAAAGTTGCAAACAACATAATACTGCTAACATCAGATTGACGAGAGCAGGGCGCTCCCCACCACTAGTATCACTTCAAAGTGGGTATATAATAAGAAACAAGACCGATTTTTACATTGATACAGGGGTCGTAATTTTCGTAATTAAGAGAAAATATGTTAATGAGAAAATATCTCAAACTCGCAAAGACACAAGTAGTTAGAAGCTCCCTATGGAGAGACCGGGTCCAGCCTGTTATAGCGTTGGAGGGGTGTTGTATAGGGGGAGCGCTCCCCTACCCTTCGGGTTCTTGTTGTATAGGGCGACGCTACTTCGTTATAGCGTAAGAGGGGAAATTTCTGAAGGTGTTTTTCCCCTCCAGACGTGTAAGGTGTGTACGGTATTTTCCCTCTCTGATAGAGATGTGCATGTGTTACTCTATATGAGTAATCACTTATAGAGTACGTATCACCTGTAAGTGATAATGTGTATGCCCATCATGACGTGTTTTATATTTTGTTCTACGTAAGAAATATTGTTGATGGCCCTAAAAAGGGCCGATTGTTTATATAACATAAATTAAAATTTTTTGTAGCCCTTTGTTTCTGGCATTGACTTAAAATTTGTAGAGAATTTCTCTGCATACAATTTAAATGTACTCTTTTCTTCTTTTTTTTCGTTTTTCTTATCTTCGCCAAGTGGCTTGTAGTCAGTCTTTTGAGCGCTTTGCCATGGACCCATCTTGATTGCCGTGCTGAATTTGATTGAGGCCAATAAAATATTTCAGGGCTTTTATAGCCGAAAAATAAAAAGTACACGGAGAAACCTTTTACGCGGAATATCAAGTGTATGGCATTCACCGAATCTTCAAAACGGCGTTCATCGAGTAAACGCGTGCGTTACTCCCATTTTCGGGTGAACGTTCACCCGAAATTTCAGTGAACGGCTGCCACTGGAAAACAAGTGTAGTGCGCCGTACGAGTTAACGCGTGCAGCGGGATGACGACTATATACACACAAAAACATGTTTCTTTATAATTACTACAATATTACATACATACAGTAATTGTTTAATATATAATTAATACTTTTTTGAGAATAGTCGTAGAAATAAAGCAATAGACTATTGATTCTTTGAACAGTAAGACGGATCTTAATGCGGTTTATTGCGTTCTCATGAGAGCGTCTACAAACTTTGTTACCTAATAAGATTAATTACGTTTTAGAAAATGCATTATTGCATAAATAATATGCATTTGAAAATTGTATTTCAAAGTGACACTAAAAAATTTGCAACTCGCTAAATATTGATGAAAATGACTTCAGTTTTGCTACTCGGGGATTTTTGGGGTCACTGAACACGAATATCGTGACGGCGACGGCTTTAGAGGTACCTGCCTTACCATATTATTTATAAAATAATGCATTTTCAAAATACCGCATTAAGATTCATCTTGCTTTTCAAGAAATCTATAGTTAGACCATTTTCGGTACTTTATTTCCTTGACTAGAAGCTTTGTATGATTGTAATAAGTTAAGTGCATTTAAATAATCATATATTTTGTGAGAAATAATAACAAAACAAATGAAACAATTTTATTTATTTTTTTTATTTATAGTTGAAATCTTGTAGCAATATACATAATATTTTTTTTTTTTACGAATAATAGACATGGTGTATGTGATACAAGTTCTCTATAATCGACTATTTCTTTTTGATTATTATTCTCAATAACGCTATACGCAAAATAATTTATATTAAATCCAACGACTTCAAAGGGAGTATACAAAAAGTGAATGACACCATTGACTAAATAAATTTTACTTATTTTACCAAAACCAGGACCATCTTCACCCATTTTTGAAACTATGACTTTCTTTTCCTTGTATGTTATTCCATTAATAGTTACTTTTTACAGCGTTTTCTTTGTCGCTCTTGAAGGGAAATACATGTGTACAGAAGTATCATCAATAATTGATCCATACTCCATATAATATGGCTCAAATTTGTTATGCTCGTATTGCATCAAATATAGTTGGATATGCGTGCCTATAGTTGTTAAAATGTTAACTTTTGAGGCTGATGAGTTGATCATTGCTTTTAATTCCCTATGCTTTGATTCATAACGAATCGAAGAGCAATGAACAAGGGGTCTATTTTTACGAATAATTTGAACGTAATGAGTAAGATTGTGGAATTTTGAGTGTAAATGACCGAATAATTTTTTGTATAATTCCAGTAAACGAGTTATTACAGTACCTAACTGTATGATATATTCCTCTGTCATTACCGGACATGTTATTAAATGTATGGTTTCACGCAAAGCATGATATAGAGGCCAAATCTCATTATCATCGCTAACTAGATCACCTATTATAACACCACAATATCTGGTAAAAAAAAGCATCTCTGATGCTGACATTCTTAATTTTTTGTTTGATTTTAAATAGTCAAGACGTATACTTAAAGGTACTTTTCCACTCTCATACCCGAAATCTAATGTGGTTAACATACCATTAATATACTGAATATTCAATAATTTATCCTCAAAAATTAATTTTAATAAAATATGACTTATCGCGTAATTTGCGACTCCCTCATACACATCATGCATAATGTCCATGTTAACATTTTCAACTACATGAAAATCGTGTAAGTCATTGAAAATGCTGTTTTCTTTAATTCCATTATTTAAAGATAAACAGTTATTTACATCGTCTTCATAACTTTTAACTGATCGAAATAATGCTTCATTTTCACGCAGTAAATTTGGGATTTGATCTTTATTGGCGGAACACACTCAGCAACAAGTAGTTTTAGAAAAGTATTTTACAAATCCCGAAAGATCATTCATTCCCAAATTATCGACTAATAATAAAGAAGTTATAAAATATATTCTATATGTTCTTCCTTTAATATAAAAGAAAGACCATTTTTTCTCAACTCGTTTAACTCTTCAATGAAACGTTTAAATGTAATTGTATTCCCGCATAACTTTCGATCCTCTGTATAAAAGATATCTGTTGCAATAATACTGTTTAATTTCGATGAAAAACTAGCTGGAAAGCATGGTATTGTTACGTACACAGCACCAAGTTGATTTGCTCCGGAATGGCTTCCTAATGCGTTTCCTGTCTCAACATCGTCATAGTACACGAACAACGGTAATGGTATACCGTCTTCGTTAAAATTTTGTAACTGTTATTTCCACAAGGATCCTTGCACAAAGTTACACAAAGCGTCATCATTTTGTTGTAAAAGGTTCATATGATCTACCGTGGCTTTCAACAAATCTTCCACCGCTAATAATTTTTGTAATGAATATTTCAGAGGCAAGTTTTTATCGTTTTCACAGTGTAGTACAACATTACTATCAACATCTTTTGCAAAATAATTATGTTTGACTGCGCAAATTTGAGGATGAATGGAGTAACCCCTTTTTTCGTACATATGAAATCTTTTTTTTTCAGTTTTGAAGTTGACAAAAGGATCTCTATTAGCAATAAATGTAGATTGTATGAAATCATTCACTTGCTTGTCTAAAATATTAAACAATCGGGAATTTAATTTTTCTAAAATATAAGGATTATAAACACCAGTTATAAAATTTCCAAAAATTTGTATCACATATTGGATATCACTCCTCGAAAAATTTAAATTCACATACAAATTGCTAGTGAGTTTAAAAACTTCTTCATCGAGATTCATCATATAATTGACAATAGTGCTTTATTTTATAGATCTAAATTTATAAACAATACAAACTTTAAGTAGACTTCAATTTGTCTAGTTCGATACCTAGTTCATTCACTTTTTGAGCAGAAAAGGTTACTTTAATGCCATTAATCTCATAAATATACTTATGGAAAAAGGACCACGAACTTCGACTGGCAACTGTATATTCTAAATCAAATGCGAAAAACGTTTTAAAGCATAGATCTGTGGCAGTTAATGGTGATTCGCATTTGTACAGAATGTTGTTTATAACTACGTAACATCTAGGCTTTTTCGAAGAGCCACAAAATACCATATAAGGCTGTGGTTCGTTAATTTGGTTTTTTTGTAACTCTATTTGCTTATTAGCTATAAAAGATTTGAGTACTGTTTCATCTACGTCCTACGGAAATAAAATACGGTTATTATAAAATTCAATACTTTCGAAACTACTACTACTACTACTACTACTGAAAATTTTGAAACATTTAAAATTTTTTAAAAAATTGAAAAATTGTTCAATTTTATAAATTTTGAAAAATTTGAAAATCCTAAAAAAATTTAGAAAATTTTATAAATTTAGAAAATTTGATAAATTTAAAAAATTTGAAACATTTGAAAAAGTTGAAACATTTGAAAAATTTGAAAACTTTAAAATTACAAAATGTCAAAAATGTCTAATTATATGTTATTGTTTATATGTCAATTACAGATTTGAAATTATATTAGTTCTTGAAGCAAGTTTGTTGTCAGTATTGGTATAAATGTAAAAATAATGATTTTAGATTCGAATTTACGTTAAACAAAAAATATACATCAAGTTATTTTAAATGTTATCTCATATTGAAATGTCTTTAATTTTGATGATATTACGCTAACAATGTGTGTCTTCACCCGGATAATGGACTGCGATGACACTTTGTTAAACCACTATGCTCGAGATTTACCTTAAGAACCAAGTGCATAACGCGTATGAAAATTGTCATATATGGAAAGTGTTGATCTCAATTGGGTTACATTTCTGGTTTCGAGTATACTATTACGAGTACAAAGTAATATAATACAGAGTTTACAAGTTAGTACAGTTATCTTGCCTATACAATAATGATGAGAAAGATTATTTAGAATCATGTGTCATACACTATAGAGCACGCGTACCAGTATGTATGAATGAACTCGTCTCTTAATTTATCAACAAGGATTATCAATTTCAAAGGTTATAATAGCTTTTCGAATACAAATGTCTATTTGGAGATATAATTTTAATTCTCACTTGAAACCTACTCTCTAAATCTGTTCGAGTGATTTTTTCACTCTAAAAAAGAGTAGTTCATAGAATGACTCGCCTTCGAGTGAAAACTATGAAGTCCCTAACTATAGGTTACTCGTTGTAGAGTGATTTCTATTGTCTTTGTTCGATCACTCTTTAAAGAGTAAGTCACTTGATAAGGAGTCCTCTCTTCGTCAACGCGTTCTTCGTTAGAAAATGTGCAAAAGTGTTTGTTGCAGTATTTTCAACAATATAGGATGTCGACAATGATATCAAAGTTGCCTGAGGTGAGATGAGAATATATATTTACGATTCGTATGTACATACATATACGTGTATACGTAAGCAATGTGCATGTATACGTGCATACATATAAAGAAGTTAGGTTAGGACATTAACAATAATAACAAATACTTTGTGTTTTTACGAAACTTTAGATGCGTGTGATGGTGTAGACTCCAACATTTGGAATACCTAACCGACCTAACCTCAACCATAACCTTCAAATCTAAAATCACCCTACCCATGGCAAAGAGTGAAAATATCACTCTTTTCAAAAGTTAGGAATTACTCGAAGCCGAGTGACTCAATTTTGGCGGAAAGCTTAGAGTGATTTATCACTGGTTTAGAGTGATTTTTCACTCTAAGAGATTTAGAGAGTACAGTACCAACAAAGATAAAATTTATTTTATCAATTGATATTCTGATATTAAAGCAGTAAGTCAAGTTGTGATAGTTTAATGAATGTAAGCTCAACTTTAACCAGGATAACTATGTTCGCATTAACAAAATTCATATACACTTTTTATAGTGAAACTATGAAATACTTCATGTACATTATCATAACTTGACTTATTGCTTTAATATCAGTAAACTAATCACCGAGTAAAGTTTTGGGTTCATACATATTATTTGTCTTCAAGTGACAACTTTATCTCCAAAATAGATATTGTCCTTCGTAACCCATAATCACTATTGAAAACTAAAAATCTTCACTGATGAATTAAGAGCAAAGTTTTTACATGCAAAAGCATACTTCAAATCAGAAATATATACAATCTTGATGATCATTCTTCACTCACACCAAATCACTTTACACAAATAATTCCTATTTTGAGGTTATCTGCACACTGCCTTTACTTACACTTAAATAAGGTAATGAGAAACTCCATGTCCCAATCCTTTAATAATCCAGTCACAAAAGGATCCATCGCTGAATTTCATAGAGACAAGTAATTATCTGCACTATAAACAATTATATTCACATGTGCGGAGCAAAACACGGCACGCGCGCGAAACGCTTACCATGGACTACCCGTGACTGCGTTCACTGAAAAAATCGGTGAATGCCTCTCGATATTCGAGTAACGTTTACGTCATATACGTGTGTAGCGCGATCACGTACAAACTCGCCGTCTTCACACGTTAAAAAAGTGGCGCCACAAGATATTCAGCTGTACAATTTTCAATCACCGAATATCTCGTGTAAAAGGTTTCTCCGTGTATGAAGAGAGGGGGAAAGGCGTTACTATACTCGTATGGGTATGTATTTATTATATATATATATATAAAAAATCCAAGTCATTTAGTGGTGGGGCGTC
>QLSS01000135.1:280551-322714 GCA_024372645.1 Trichomalopsis sarcophagae | reverse complement strand
CTGAATAATCAGCTCTTTTCAGAGCTACATTATTTTTTGTCTAATAATCATTTCTGAATAATCAGCTCTTTTTAGAGCTACCACTTTTTTAACGTAGAAATAAACATTTGTCAACAGCTCTTTTCAGAGCTATATTATTTAATATTAATAATTATCTTTTTAAACAGCGTTAGAAACTATCCATGTAAAAGACTTTAAAAACTAAAACATTTTTTGATGGAGCAATGATTAACAGTTGAAATAATTAGTACTTTGGAGAGCAGTATTAAATAGTTGAAAAATATAACAATCACAAGTACAGAATGAAATGTACAGTTTATTCGATTACATGTTCAAAAAACTAGAAAAAAAAAACAAAATCGACACATATACATTTATAAATAAGAAACGATAGGCGATGCTGACATGGTGGTTTCGGGCTGCGTTCAGGATAGCCCTGATAGCTCTGGCTATCCTGAACGCAGTCAAATTGATCACGATTATACACAAACAGAACGCACAGCTGAGCGTGCGGATAGGCGTTCATAGTGGCCCTGTATGCGAGGGTGTCGTCTTGCAGAAAATGCTACACTATTCTCTTTAGTGACACCGTCAACACAGCCTCTAGGATGGAATCGTCCAATTTACTTAAGATGCCATAACTTTATTAACAGCAATAATATTTATGTTACTTTTCAATTTAACATGATGATAATTAAACAAGAATTAAACATGATAATTTAACAAGAAAAACCTTTGTTCGAAGCTTTAAAAATCAACTTGTCTCGAGCAACAAAGGATATCCTCGACAAGTACGGTACGTTCGATCTCGAGTTGAGAGGCGACGTTGAGCTCAAAGACAAGGGCAAAATGACGACTTTCTGACTGACGGGTTGCTCGGAACCAGATCTATGACCACCTACTCCCAAGCATCGGCGTCACAGCACAAGCTTACAAGAGAACACCCTCAATCCCTTGATCTTTCCGCCAAACAATGTCAACGGACCTAAACCACCTAATAATACATTGTCAGAGCTGTAAATGTAATCTATAATGATATCTTTCTCCTGATGAGTACAAAGTAAAGAGATTTTTTAAGTTTAAAAAATGACTTATAATAAGTAAAAGAATTATTGTTACGAAAAAACTTGAGAAATTGACGCTTTTCACTACCTGATTGTATGTAAAAGTATTATATAGATGTAATTAACGTATGTACTTAATAAGAATAATATAATTTAATATAAAATTTATTATTTTTGATTTTAATTGAGATCCGTTAATTTTTATATGTCACGTTGGAAGTATTAGGATTTTTTTAAACCGATTGAATAACTGCATTTGAGAATTTTGTGTGAAGTGCAATTGTTTTATTTAAATCTATATTCATTTACAATACTAATTTGATACTATAATAATTTTTCTTTCTCAGATTAATCTAATGATGATCATAGCCTGGCTAAAATAAAATCTCTTTTTATGTTATTTACACGAATCTAAGCGTGAACAAACAAAACTAGCCATTAATTTTTGACTTGAAAGAAATGTATGCGTCAGGGATTCATTTATATTGATTAGGTTCTGAAATTGGGTGTAGTACATTTTTTGTACAACGCTACTTAGATGCCAAAAACATTATAAGCCTTAAACAGAAGAAATTGATTCAATTATTCTCATCGAAAAATTATGTGCTTTAGCATCAATAAATAATAAGCATCCTCTTACCGAAAGCTGATGGCTTTTGCAGCCAGAAGTCTATTGCATTCATCTGCATCTGGGATAGGTAATTTGATAAGTCATATCACGTTGACAGTTTTGAGTTGGATCTCATTGGCTGTTATTTATTCGTTCAGTAAGAACCCACTGATTGTTGAAAGCTGTAAATCGTAAAGTTTCGTAAAATAGCTTATGCACAAACTCATCTGTGCGATACGGCATCATTTGTAAATCTGAAACAAAAAAAAATAGGTTTGGTGAATTCAGCAAGAATTTTAAATCGAGCTCTGCTACAGTAATCTTACCATTAAATGTAATTTTTTCGTATGAAAGGAGATCAAACACATTATCAAAGAGTTTACGTTTCTCCAAATTTTTAGCGTCAATATCACGTAATGCTTCCATCACATCAGCTCCTGTAGGATGCGAATGAACACAGTGAGCCCCGTGCTTTGGACGTTCGTGATTAGATCCTCGCCAAGGACATCCGATTCTGCTGTATTTGCAACTGATATTCTGAGGACAAATAAAAAATTGAACAATGTACAATTCGTTCGATTTTCATTTTTTTTTTGTTTTTTTATCTAAAAGGTCATCTTGGCATACCTTTCTTCGCACATGGTTTCTTCATGACGCTCCAAGAAATTTCTCGGGAACTCCTTGGCACAGTACTGACATTCAGAGAGTAGCTCTGAAACTGTCTTTTCCACAGCGAGATTTCGAGATGTAGATATTTTGCTGATCTCGATTCTGCGATTCGGACAGGTCGCAACTTCATTTCGCAACCTGGCGTCAGAACATGAGTGAAACAGTCGGCGCACATCAAATGTCCGTTGTTATACTCTGAACAACAACGAAATACGTGTTCTAATCTGGTTCATGTCGAGTCAATTGTTAAAGAAAAAGTGCTTCTCGAAAAATCGTATATTGACCATACGAATTCTCATCAGGCGAAGCAAAAGTCACGATTGCAAGGTGAAATAGTTTTTCTATTATTCCGTTTTTCTTATGTACACCGGATTAAGTATCGTAAAGTCTAGCCGTCGTCTGGGGTTTTCCCCGACCCTAATGACTTGGATCGGCGCCAGCGACGCAAGTCCATATCATTAAGCGATTTCTACCTGAATACTACTCTGCCCCTCTGTCTACCTGACCCGCCTATTCTTCTAGGGTTTTAGAAAGTCGAGTTAATAGTGTTGGGGTGACCGACCAATTGGTGGAGTGCCACGTCAGTTTCAGGGATGTCAAGCTTGTAGAAGGTGATACTAAAACGGGTACTACTCATTCAATCGCAACAGCTCCGACTACAAGGACCCTGCCTCACACCGAGAAAAATATATAGTGACCATTGCCAGAATTTAACTATAAACATAGGTATACAACAATCTTTTATAGTAATTATTACTTATAAATTTATAGTAAATAATATTACTAAAATTAATATTGTTACATTTACTATAAATTTAGCGATTACTACAATATTTCCAATTTCTATGGTGTATAATAATCTCTACTATGTCTATTTTTCTCAGTGCAGCATGTCTCAAACAATGAACTCGCTTCTACGAGCAGTGCTACTGACAAATCATCGAAAATTCGTCGCAGAATTAAAGCGAATTATGGAAGAACAACGACGTCAGAAACGACTTCAAGAACTCATGTCCGGTTCCAGCTCCGACGACAACAATTACAGCAAAGACAGTCTTGATTTAAGTTTAAGTTCTAGCTCAAGTGACAGCTGCAGTGATGACAGTGTCAATGCAAGCTTAAGTTTTAGTTCGAGCGAGAATTCTAGCGTTTATACACTTAGTGTAAGCTCAAGTTCTAGCTCTAGCGACAGTTGTAACGGCGACAGACTTAATTCAAGCTCAAGTTCAAGCTCGAGTGACAGTGCTAGCAATGAAAATCTTAATTCAAGCTCAAGCTCTAGCTCGAGCTACAGTTCTAGTGATGACAATCTCAATTCAAGTTCTAGCTCGAGCGACAGTTCTAGCGATGAAAATTCAGACAGTGACGATATTTAATAGTTATACTTTAGTGAACTTGTATGCTCTATTAAGCTACAATGTATTTTCATAACAGAATTGACTGTTGCTGAATATAAAATTAAACCGATTTAGATTTAATTGTTTTCCGTGTTTTCGAAATTGTACGACGAATCTCTTAACATCTTGAATGATAAAATGTAATCGTTAAACCAGTTATATTAAACGTGCGATGAAAACTGACAATCTAAATATAATCGACACAGAATTAAAGTACAGCATAATCAACGACAATATCAGCTGATCTGTAATACAATTATATATAAGATGTATGTTAAACTGTGTGTATGATAATACTATGTAAATGCAAATGTATATTTAATTTCCGGTTAAAATAAAATAATTTAAAATTTAACTCTGTTTACTATTTTATGCCCAAAAGGACATAGATATAGTGCAAAACAGTGCAAATTGGTACAATGCCTCGACAACTGAATGACACATTTTCGCCTATTGATTTAATATTGTATACAGATCTCAATCAAGAAAAATCAAATATTTTTGAAATTCTGGTAAAAATAGTTTAAACTCTCATTTTGGTTAATATTAAATGAGCAAAAGGTCCAGGGTATATACCTAACACGCGAGCGCGTGCAAGAGGGTGCTCGCAAAAACGCTGATCCTGGTGCCGTCAAACATGGCGGGCTAGCGCAGCTGTCGAGCTGCGACGCTGCATCTAATTGTTGAACTTGCGGTCAGGCCTACGTCTATACTTAAAAAATTCTGTATCTTGCACACTTTTATACGTCATTACGAATACATATGTATCTTTATATGATGGAATCCAATGCTTTTAAATTTCCGAAGTTCCAGAATCTTTATAAAATTTTTCATCTTTGGTTTTTGAAACTGTGGGATAAAATATAATCATCAAGTTATCTCCAATATCTCCCAGAAACACTCTATTATAATACCCATTATACTCGGTGTATGACGTACTGCGGTGTCCTCTTCTGTTCTTCACTCAAAATCAACATTCATACTACAGAATCACTAACAAAAGTTGGCAGCCCTTAGAGGAGCCAACTTGGCATAAATAAAATGATAATATCTATTATAGCTGTAAAAATTATAAACCATTTTGGTGACTAGTTTTTGAGCTAAAAATCGAAATCCCCAAAAAGTGGATTTTCTATGTGTCGTACGTGAGTAAAAAGGGTTTAATTAAGTTGCAATTTTGGGAAAAGATAGATCTTGTGCTTACCCCGTCTAAGTTCTTTTTACAGCTTACGATACTGATTAGTTTAAACGATATTAGGATTCAAATTCTTTGTCTCTCATCCTGTATACCGACGGCTGACTGGAAGATCACCTTATCTCAGCCGCGGCTTCGAGAACGCCGTATCTGAGCCGCAGCTTCGGAAACGCCGTATCTCGGACGCGATTTTTTTTCCTCAAATTTTGTAGTGGCAGCACTGCGCAAAATTTAAATATGACAAAATTTCTGAAAAAAATCAGAATTACTTATTTGATTTATTATTTGACATTAACTACACTGTAAGTATAGATAATGTAGAAATTCGAATAGAAAAACAGCAGAGGTATTTGTTTCATTTTACGAAACACGTAAAATTTATGGAAGAATAATATTTACTTAAAATGTTTAGCGAGGTGGAAAGAAGTAAAAAATACGAGTACAACGAAGAGTTTTAATTTTTTTCTGTTGAATTAGTAAAATATTAAATTTAAAATAAATTTGGCTTGTCTTCCATTGTGGCAGGTTCTTTATATCCTCTTACAAGTCTATAACCCGTAGCTAAAAGATGAATTGATTAGTTAAATTTCAACATAACTAATATAAAATCACAAGTTTGAACTTCTCATAGAACGATTTTTATTGCTAATATATCTGTATTGTTATTTTTCTTGAACTTACTTGCTGCTCGATTCGTCCTCATCCGGCAATCGGCATTCGGCTGGCGGCTAGATCAAATCGAAAATAAGAACGTGGAACACAACATAACAGCTGTGACGGTATAATGGCGCATTCGCACGCCGACGATGAATATCTACTTTACCGCCGTCTGGTGAACCCGTGTACTGAACTCGTTGTCCACGCAACGCGCGCTCACTTTGAAAATGAAAAGTTTTTCTACTCGAATTTCTACATTATCTATACTTACAGTGTAGTTAATGTCAAATAATAAATCAAATAAGTAATTCTGATTTTTTTTCAGAAATTTTGAAATTTAAAAAATTTTTACGTCATATTTAAAATTTGCGCAGTGCTGCCACTACAAAATTTGAGGAAAAAAAATTGCGTCCGAGATACGGCGTTTCCGAAGCTGCGGCTCAGATACAGCGTTTCCGAAGCCTCGGCTGAGATACGGCGATCCCGAAGTCACCGCCGGGATACGGCGTTCTCGAAGCCGCGGCTGAGATACGGTGATCTTCCAGTCAGCCGTCGATACCATGTGTAACTGAAAATTACTATTTTTGTTATACAGAATATTTTGAGAAAATTCATGTTTCTGTTTCATTGCACCGTCAAAGTCTTCAAAGCCTCTTCGAGAGTCAAGAATATGCTAGCTTGTACTACATATATCAAAGGGCGCGATAGCGCCGCTTTGGCAAGACAAAGTACGAAGTACGATTTATCGACGGCGCGATCCTATATACTTTGAAATTAGGTGTTCCTAACATTAAAAAAATCTCAATTGCATTTAAATCATTATTTTTGCGCGTATGCGCAATCTGTTGGTATCTACTTAAATATATTATCCTAATTGTTCATGTATAAAAGGTTCATTCAAGAATATTAAGTTATTAACTTAATATTGCAAGTTGAAAATTTGCTCGGTATATTTCATTTCGTTCAGAGTTTCCATCCTCTCCCGATAATTTTCGTCTCCTCCAGTCACGTAACTTCCGGTGAGTATATTTGGTATTATACACCAGTGGTTACAGTAGTTAATCTACTTTACCGACATTCGTCTGCTACTCGGCGACACGCGATTATAATATGCATGTAATGCTATACATATATATGCATATATCGCTATACGATTATATGCGCGATGCGATCAATGTCTGAACCAGTAGTAGCTTGTTGTCTATCGAATAGATCAAGATTTAATGAAGTGCAATAGCCAGAAGAATATGCTTTGTAAAAGATGTGAAATCTCTCAAAAAAAAACTTTTTTCAAAAGTGAAATTCTTGGCAAGAAAAAGGCTAATAAACGTAGTGAAATCTCTAAATATAAAAATGTCAAGTAAATGTTTTTTTGCTATACGCATTGAAATATCATTTTTTGAGAAAACATAATTTTAACGTTAATTTTATATCTTAATGCGTATAGCAAAAAACATTTACTTGACATTTTTATATTTAGAGATTTCACTACGTTTATTAGCCTTTTTCTTGCCAAGATTTTCACTTTTGAAAAAAGTTTTTTTTTCAGAGATTATATATACATTTTATTTAAAATTCGATTTGATTTTTCGCGCCACGGAAGTTTCGAGAAAAACGGAAGTTGGGAGAAGAAAAATAAATTGAAAAGAAAAACACAGCACCAAATTTTGGTCAGCTATAGAATGATAACGGATCGTTCATTTTTTACGAAACTTTTTTTTAATAAAAGTACTTCTAATATCTTTGAAAGTAACATTGATTCGCCTGATAAATCAACGTATTTTAATAAGATATAAATGTTTGAATATTTTGTAGAGGTTAGAAAACTCCATTTCAAAGAACATAAGGTTGCGGTGCGCTCGACAGCGCGTATAGTACTCTAGTACTCATACTTGACATATAACGCTACTACGCCCCTTGATTGTATAATTTTTTTCAAGTTTTTTCCTGCTCAAGGCGTAAGTTGCTTATAAGCAGATACTAGGCGCTGCAGGTATGCTGGCGTTTAAGTTGCGCATCGGCTAGTGACTGGCCATAGACCGCGCATGACGTTATAAAGGCTACACGGAGAGAGCGAGGACTCGGGGATCGAGCTTAAGAGCTCCCACTCTGGATAATTTCAATTTACGCACCCGTTGCGCTGCTTGCTTTACTATACATATAGGTATATACGCGTGTAGCGCGTGCAGCGTGCTCTTTGCTGCGCCGCTGTTTCTGCTGTTACCGCTGCTGGCTCGTGGTGCTGCTAAAGTTCTGCTGCTGCTGGCTGCTGAGCTGTGGTCCTAGCAACTGTTAGCAGAAATTGGTTCTCAACCAATCAAGTAACTTCATTAACGGTTTCTAAACATTTGGTCATCACCTTTTTTAAGGAGATAATTGTGTGTAGCCTTTTCATTATTATTTTAAGTTTTGTACTAGAAATTTTGTAAACACAACGTATTTCAAAAATCTTCATTTTTAGCTAATAAAACAAAGCCTCTGACATGCTAGGACCTATACTGAGAATTTCGTATTATAAAAAGGTATCTCAATGGATTTTTATACCATGAATTTTTTGGTGGTCGGAGTCCGGATCGAACTCTGGCTTTTACCAATATTAAGGTTTAAATGGCTAATGAGGCAGGTATAACATACATACATATATACACACACACACACATATATATATATATATATATATATATATATATATATATATTTGGGAATGAAGAGTCCCAAGGCTCGTTCGATCGGACGGAAAAAGGTAGAGAATTGCGTTTCGTCCCAGGTTACCATCGCGGACTCGTCAGTAAGGCATCCGATGGTAACCCTGCCTCAGACGCGCAAGGTGTCGGTAAGGATGTTTGGTCCGGGAGATGCTATGTCTCATATAGGAACCGAAAGGCAATTCTACTGCTTGCGAGAGAAAGGCAGCGGGACACGCCATCTATGGGTAAAGTGGCGCGTCGCCACAGGAGCCCCCACCAGTGACAAGGTCGGAGGATGCGACGATTGAGGTCACGATGATGGAGAATGCGTGTCCCGGGGGAAACGTGAGAGGTTGTGCGCGTGTCATATCACGTCGGGGTCACCACTTTGGGAATGAAGAGTATATGTATATGATTTTTTATTAAAAACTGAGAAAATTTTACAACAAAACCACTCGATGTGTTTTTAGTAAAAAATTCGTTACTTGAGAGCTATAAATCATTAAAAATCATTAAAAATAGACGGAAATCTAAGTAAAGTGAAAATTCTGGCTTTTCAGGCATTTTTTCCCATCTTTGACAATTTTTACCCTATTTTCAATTGCTTACAACTTTTGATCAAGACCGTTGTTTTCAACGATTTTTATTTTAAATTCAAGATCTCGTGCTCCGCTGCCCATCAATGCTGGAAAAATAACGATTACTTAACCACGTAACTAACTACCCGGGGCGCAATAAAGGCTATTTTTTGGTAATTAGTAATTGGCCCTTAATTTTTGTTGACATAAGGTTTGGAGGTGGCACCCATGTTTTTTACATATTGTATGTCCAAGCGCATGTAAAAAATTGGTCTGATCAGTGTGACCTCAAAATTGCAAGAGCTCGATTTTTCGACCGCGAAGTGTCCGACTTCTCGTAGAATGTCTCATGTGTCTGTGTGTATATGTGTGGATGTGTGTGTATGTGTGTGTTTGCTGACAGGTCTAGTTTTCTTAGAACTATATATTTAAATATTATTTAATTTTTCTTTAAACCAATATGTGAACGGTTGACTCAAACACTTCCCTGTTTTGATTTAACAATATGATCTCAAAAACGTGATAATTTGACTGGTTGAATAAAAATATCTGATCTGAATAAAGTTACGATTTTAAACTTCTAACCTCAAGAAAATTGAGATTGCTTAAAATATTGTTGTATGCTTAATAATAAGATATGCTAGAAATGATTTTTTATAAAAAGAGAGACTTTTATTATTTATGCATTTTAAACTTATTCTAAAGAGGTTATTTATTTTCATTTTTCTTTTACATGTTTCCTAACGTTAATACGCGAGTGAAGTCGAGTATAGACGTTTAGTTGTAAAAAGAAAAAAAAATGTAAATGAATGGCATACACAAAGCAGATACCTCGGTAGCTACTTCTTACACGATTTTATGATGCTAATCGATGTATAAAACCTAGTTTTACGATCCGAAGAACGTACAATTTAAATCAAAATTTAGCATGAACAAACTCATATTACGAATTTCCACATTTATCTGTTTTCATTTGATTCATATTCTGAAATAGCATTCACACTCTTTGAATTTTTCTAAATATTCTGCATTTAGTTCTCGTAAAAAATTCGTACTTGTAACTTGTTCCAAATACCGATGTTTACTATTTTTAGTTATACGAATTATCTAAACAAATTAAAGTTAGGAACGCTAACTGTTTAGAGACTTTTTTAAAGTAAGTTCAAAGCATTTATATGAAACATATACAACTCTTTAAAAACTCAGTCAAAGGTACGTAACACTATCAAAATAGCTTTAGTTACGCGTTCAAATTAAAAATGATTATCGTTCTTTCTTACGTAAAAGTAACGGAAAGGAAAAACACAGTGTATAGTAGGAGTAGTAGTAGTAGTTTGACGGACACTCTTCCACGAGCCACGAGTTCGCAATACATCGCAGTATTTTTCACACTCAGTATCAAATGAAACGTCTAAATCAGCGTTTTTTGTGCGGTAAGCTACCTTATAAAGCAATATTTTATGTAAAGGATAACCATAATTTTGAAGAATGCTGTATGTTATCAGTAATATATCATATAATAATAGTTCAGTAATTATAATGATTATCACATCGATCAAATTTGATAAAATTGTTAGATATACTATATAGTTTTTAAAATTTTTTGACATAATATTTTTTAAACCTTTATATTTTGGCGCAAAAACTACAATATCTAACAAAATTTATTACTATTGACATTATCCATTAAAATTTGTTACTACTAATCAATTGGATTTAATTAAAAGTTCCAATTTTCAGATACTACGACCAATGGAAAATAATTCATTATCGATGCAAACGAATTTTTGACAGCTAGTATGGGTATCATTGCACTTATTTTTCTAATATAAAAAATTGATAATAGGTTTATTGAAATCTTTTTATTTTTAGCTTTTTTATTATCTTTATAAAAATGCATTGCAAAAGTAATATTTATTTAACAACATTCTCCTGTAAAAATAAGCTTACAATTTTAATCAAGACTTACGAGTTGATCAATTGCTTTTTGGAACATCCTTAAGCATTATTTTATTGAATGAAAGGACGTAAAACGTTACTTACGAGATATTTTTAGCCATTTGTAAGGTGGTACACATACTTTTGCAAGCAAGAAATCATTGCTAATATCTAAAATGCTTATATGTGAAATGTCATTATATCAGATAAGTTAAGGAAAAAAGAAAAGCACGAATATCTTTACAAATCGCATTTATTCGACTTAAATCAACTGTGAATTGTGTAAACATTTTGAAAAGTAGTTAATATTTTCAAATCTCCTTACGTTTGTGTATAGAATCTGTACAGCTCAGAAAGAAAAATCATTAGAATGATTTTGAGGTTAGGTGTATTCTATTAAATACTTTAAAAATGAAACGTATTATTTTTTTGTAAAACATGCGCGATTTTCGCATTTACTGTACCTATTCAGCAGAGGTAAAGTAGCAAATTTCAAAAAACACCCCCTAATATTTTTAACACATTTTTAGAAAATGTATTTATTAATATCAGCGCCGCTTAATATGACAAAATATACAAAAATCCATACATGAAATTTTAACCTCATAATATATTTTCATCATAGTATTATCGTCTTATACTGCAAACCCCACACTTAATCTAAACAAGCCCATCTATCGTCTTCGGTATAGAATATCAAGTACCGTGTTAGCGCCACGAAGGCAAGTTTGAGAAGCAGACGAAGCCGCGGCGCCCTTGACACTATTTACTTCTATATTGGTGTTCGGATTTTTCATTAGACAAAAACAAAATACTCATCATTACTGTTGGTAAGGTTTTTTGGCTCATTAGAATGTTTTCTGAGCTAAACTATGGTTTCCAACAAAAATATTAGTGAAAAGGCTGCTTATTTTTATAATATGTGAGTGTATAATCCACAAATGCTGAAATCACGTTTTTCTTCTTCAGCCAAGAAGTGTTAGGATCGTGAAGTTGGCCGCACGGCTATATACAGATGGGAATTGCTTTCTCAAGAAAATATAATAATATATTACGATATGTAGAATCAAGAGTTTGCGTGTGCATACTCTGCGTTCCGGAGCAGTAACAGTAACTAGCTTGCCTAGGTAGCCGATGACAAGGTTCAGGTTGTTTTTGGTGTCTTGGTATAAAAATCATTCAAGTACGGTGTCTCACAAGTACCTCACTAGTAATGAAATCCCGCAGGACCTTGAAGGACAGCAGGCAGAGTTCTACGATTTAAAAAAAAGGGTCGTTTTTGACTACTGTATGGCGTCTTTTGTTTATTGGTGAACAACTAAAATTTTCTTTTTATGTATTGGAACGTCATACAGACACCATAAATACAATGAAACGGGTAGTTACGTAGTAATTATAAGTATAAAAATATTATTTTAAAACGTAATGCTAGTCTCAAGATATTTATTGAGATATTTTTATATTTTTTATGTAACACCCTGCTTTATCGTAAGGCTATTTCAAAACATATAGTTAACTCAGATTGTGAGATTAATAAGAGGGGTAGAGCGAGAGATGGTAAAAGTTGAATATTTGGCTAAGATAGATAACGTCGGCGGGGGAACGACTTGGAGAGAGGGCAATGCATTTCAAATGATATCTACGACTGTATTACGTTTCATGAATTAAAATGGAGTAGTTTCTTATTTTGTTTCTTTCAGGTGCGAATACATTACTTTGAATACACCGTAGAACAGTTTGGAAGATGAGGCGGCAATCAAAACGTTATGACATCTGGGAATCGCTGCGTCGCAGAATTCCTATAGTCGTCTGGTTTCCACAATATTCCTGGGGAAACCTTCTACAAGATGCTTTGGCCGGAACGACCGTTGGTCTCACTGTTATACCCCAGGGAATCGCTTATGCCGTGGTTGCGGGTTTACCGCCACAGGTAAAGATAGTGTAGTAGAAAAGAGAGACGCTTTGCTGTATGCATATTATCGCGTTCAATGCTGGTTTAAATGGACAAATCAATATTTTAGTATGGACTTTACAGCAGTTTTATGGGCTGTTTTGTGTACATTTTTTTTGGAAGTACCAAAGAGGTAACAGTTGGACCAACAGCTATCATGGGTTTAATGACGCAGCCTTTTGTTCTGACCTATGGTGACGATTTTGCAGTGCGTACTGATTGCATTTTTCTAAATTTCATTAATAGCTTCGACATAAAATGCTCAAGGTCAATCGTTGTGATGACCCGTAGGTGTTGCTGTGCTTTCTTACAGGCTGCTTGATAACAGCAATGGGTCTGCTTCGTCTTGGCTTTCTAGTCGATTTTATCAGCATGCCTGTGATATGCGGTTTTACAAATGCTGCAACAATCATAATAGGATCATCACAGATCAGCAAGTTTTTCGGCATTAGCGGACGCAGCGAGTCTTTCATTGATGCCCTAAAGAAGTTTATCCAGCACTTTATGGAGATTCAGCTCTGGGATACGGTTCTTGGTGTCTGCTCAATCGTTACTCTCGTGCTGTTAAAGGTAAGCGTTCAAAAGAGTTGCTCGAAGCAGTAAATTAATTTATCATCCACTAGTTAAACATGATATTATTCACTGTAGAATCTGCCGGGTAAGAGACATGGCAACTGGCTAAAGAAATGCATGTGGTTGATTTGCCTGGCACGCAACGCCGTCGTCGTGATAACAGGTATGGTACTTGCCTACTGTCTTTCGTTGCACGGTCAGGAACCCTTCAAGATCACCGGCAACATAACGGCAGGTCTCCCTTCCTTCCAGCCACCGCCCTTCACCACTATTCACAAAAATGAGACATACACTTTTGTAGACATGATGAACATACTCGGAAGCAGTGTCATTTCCGTACCTCTAATTGCTTTTCTTGAGAGCATTGCTGTCGCCAAGGCTTTTGGTAAATATATTATAGCGATACTTACGAAATTAAAACATATACATTAAACCTTGTATGAATATGCCATTGCCTCGTATTAATATTTAATGTCACGTCTGTAACAGCAAAGGGTAAAAAATTAGACTCGAACCAGGAGATGATAGCCGTAGGTCTGTGCAATGTTTTTGGTAGCTTTGTACGCTCGATGCCGACTACCGGAAGTTTCTCGCGCACGGCCGTGAACAACGCGTCAGACGTGAAAACACCAATGGGTGGCATTGTCACCGGTGCCCTCGTACTCCTCGCCTGCGGTCTCCTCACCTCAACCTTTAAATTCATTCCAAAGGCTACACTTGCTTCCGTCATTATCGTGGCCATGTACTACATGCTTGAGATAAGAGTGTTGCAAGTGCTCTGGAAAACTAAAAGTAAGTTTTTGCTGTTATAAACTTTTTCTTTATACACGTTCTAGCACTCTAAAGTAAAAATCACAAACTGTAATCTCAATCACAATTGCTGGCAATTTTGATGGTCTCATACTGCTGCAATTTTGATGGTCTCATACTGCTGCAATTTTTATAGAAATTTTAAAATTTAATTCGAGCTTCAACTTTTTGCAGAACTTGATCTAATACCACTAGTGGTCACCTGGCTGATTTGTTTATTGGCTGGTTTGGATATTGGCATGATCGTTGGTATCGCAACTAATCTAGGATTGCTTTTATACGGGACCGCGCGACCGGGTCTGCTCATCGAGGAACGCACTGTCAATGATATTCCTGTTCTTTTCGTTTCACCACTACAGTCTCTAAACTTCCCTGCGGCCGAATATCTTCGGGAACAAATCATGACCTGGTAATTATATTGATTTTATTTTTTTCCCAATAATGTGTACAAAATTATCATTTTGCGAATTGCTTCGTGCGTATAAATTTAATTAGGCAGTATTATAGGTACACATTGGCACAAAATCATCGAGGTGGAATAAAATTCACATCACTATTATGTACTATTGTAATACACCCTAAGGATAACGTTAACAGCTTTATTTCCTTTTAGGTGCGACATATCAAAGAATACAAACATTATTGTGCTCGATGGTCGTAATATAATTGGTATTGACGCCACAGTAGCAAATAACCTGTCCCTCCTTAACTTAGATCTAGAATCAAGAAAACAGAAACTCATCTTTTGGAACTGGTGTGAGAATGCGCGTAAGACTCTCGTCACTTTCGATAGCTCTACTGATTCACATTTCCGGACTTTTGGAGATCTTGTAGAACTCGGTATGTATCATATGATGACAAGAAGATAAGATTAATTTCTACATTTTTTCTGGCTATGTTCTCTACATTTTTTGGAACTTATATGCATGCATTAGTTAAACCTACAAAAATTAAAACGTCGTATCTTTTAGCGATGTATAAGCCTAAGTTTCTCAATGCAATGCAATTCGTTGCAATTTTTCTGAGATATATTTCATCAAGCTACACAGATAATGAATTTATTACATCTTTAATGTTTCAGAAGAAATTTTAACGTCTGCAGAGATAATAAGAAAAGAGTCATCAAATTTATAGTTTTATTTTGACATTTAAAATAATTCCAGAATGATGATATCAACCAAAATAAGTAAACAGATATTGTATAGAGAATGATAGAATGTTGGCGCGACACTACATCTGTTTTTCGTGCAAGAGAAAAAAGAACCTCGTCATCCTTCTTTGTTAAAAAAGTAATCCATGACAACGGAAGCCGATTAAAACGAGATGTGATTGATTGTCTCCTAAAATTTGAAGCATTCTATCCTCTGAAATCTATGCCCGTGGAGTGCGCATAAATGCACCTAGTTTTTCATATCGAGGGGTACGACATTGCCACGATAAAAAATAAGTGGAGCTGCCGCGCCACTTGACTTTTGACAGTATTCAAAGCAGATGTTTGTAGACCCAAGGAGTTCGTCCTATTATTTATTTATTTATTTATTTTTACTTCTTATCCTACATAAAGCTTCGTAATTGCATATTTTTTAGTTCTGTTGAAAAAGTGTTCTTCCAAAATGCCCACATATAAATTTGTATTCTTTCATTCTGAATTTAGATGTATTAATTCATTTTTATGGTGAATTTTTGGAAAATGTTTTTAAATAAATTTGTCATTCATGAACAAAAAATTAATTTGTAGTTTATAAAAAATTCTTATTAAAAAATCATGTCTCAAAAACTAAGTAGTTTTGAAATTTTTGAAATTTTGAAATTTGAAATTATGAAACTTTATGAAATTTTTAATTCAGATCATATTTTTGCTCGATTTTTTGTCTAAAATAAAAAATTGAATACCTAGAAAATAAATTGATATATTCAAATGTTCATAAGAAGTTGTTTTTCTTACTGCGTCCTTCCAGAGAAAGCGTGTGCGTTTATGAGTGTGGTGAAGTATACCTATCATTACATAATATTTCTGTAATTACGTTATGAATATCATACGAATTTGAAAAACTCATCTATACTGCTTAGACAACGCTCTATCTTGGTTACATTCTTTCGAAGCACACGGGACTAAATTGTAGAAAAGTAATCACATCTGGGATACAAAAGACTTATATATAGATAAGTCTCAAAAACATACTTGCTCCGAAATAGATTGTTCTCGAAGCCGCCACTGAGATAGAGCCTTGCCCCACTCAAACGTCGAATAAAACTTTAGAAGTTCTTATTAAAATTCAAAATATACTGATTCATAAGTAATAAGAAAAATAAAGAAATTCGAAATCCACGTCTAAGGGGAATAACGTCGTATTCGAGCCGCTTCAAGCACGACAAATCTCGCAGGCCGCTTCAGAATCAACGAAAGTGGCAAGCCGCTTCGAGCACGGAGCATCTCGCGATCCGATCCGAGACCGACGAATCTGGGACGCGTATTTCTTTTTTTGAATTTTGTAGCGGCTAGCCTGCTCCAATTTATATATCACGATTTCTGACAATTTACGCGGTTGAAAATACTGATAAAAATTGAAGTCCTAAAAATAAGTTTAAGGATATCGGTTTAGGTAATTTGATAAAGAATATTGTACAAGAAAATTATAGAAAACAAAAATTCGCACACTGTTTAATATGTTATAAATTAAATTGAAATTTTGCCGCCTGCTGAGCACCAACCGTTTAAAGCGTTTGTAGGTTATGTAATAAAAATCATATTTTTAATTCGCGTTTCTGAATTCTTGTACCAGGTGACAGATTATCAATTAAATGCTTCACAACAAAGCCCATCACTTTTTTAAGAGAGGAGGATTGAATCAACCAATGTATGGATTCGCTTATTAATGGTTACTGAAGAAGCTTATCTAATTCATACATTAATGTAAAACGATAATTTATTCATTTTAATAATAAATCGCGCCGGTAATAAGAAATATCCTTTACATGAATAATAGTTGCGTTTAAAGCAATGCTCATTTTTTGCCATCGATTTTTTTATTATTATTGATAAATAGTTCTCTTGAACTTTTCTCACAACGTTTTTAAGCTAAGCTTTTTTGCTTTCGTAATTGTAAGTGTTCACATAATGCTTTAAAGTTGCGAGTATACTAACAAGCAGCAATTGGCACGCTAATTCCATTTTATAGTCCAGTGTGGCTAAAATCCGCTGTTAAGTCACGCCTATCTGTGACAAAAGTAGTTCCTTTTGCACCGTGTTTATCACACTCGCTACGCTTGTGCGCTGGTCGCTCGTGCACCTCACGGTGCAAATAAGGACTACTTTAGTCACGAATAGTCGAGACTTGCGAACTTTAGCAGTCTGTGCTATAAAATTTTAAATGATACTCTTGGCTCAGTTTTACACGGCGCAGTTAGCACCTGAGCGAAGCGAGGTTATTTAAGTCACACGTATCGTAATGTACTATTAAAACACATATCCCATACCGAGTAAACATGCCTCGTTTTGTACTGAGACAAAAGGGCGTTTATAAGTACCTTTAGGTTATACGGGGTGCATAAGTACTAAATTTGTACATTCCTGAGAGTTTAGAAACTTTAAACTAAGCTACGTTGCTAAAACGATAAGATTGATTCATCGAAATATTTATTTCACGATTATTCATTATAAGACATTAATCACTAGTTCCATGGTATATAATGATGATTAACAGACAAGGTCTTTAATTCGTAAATCGATCTAATTTCACTAGATGAATCTATGCATGACCATTCAGTCTGTGTATAATATTGTAGGGTGCACTAAAAATTGCAATGTTGCAAGCTTTATTTAAATGAGTGTATAATTCGTATTGAAAATAATGCACGCCCTGATTCTCTTGTAGACAAGAATAAAGTAAAGAGTAAGTACTCCTTGCTCCGTATACGATCTCAAATTCATTCGATTATCAGAACCAGTGATGAAAGAATAATTGTCCCTGACAAACCACATCGAATGTCGCGCACAGACACCTACACGACAGCAACAATCTTAACCTGTTGCGTCGAAGCCCTCTCACCTTTTTTTAAACCTTCGTTTTTCTTACCGAGCAGGAGGGGATTTTACAATTTTCAGCACAGTAAATTAAAGGAATATTTTAGGTACGAGTACATAATTTATTTATAGTTAATTCATACCGATACAAAATACTTATCAATATCTCAAAAAAAAATATGACGCAGAACGAATGTCGCACACATAATCCGCAGAATGCAGACGATCCCTTGATTCGCGAGCATTTGGCAATTATAACAGAGTACCGCAATTATCTCTGGCTACCTGAAGAGCGACTAAAAAATGTTTCAACCCTCCCGCAGGCCAAAGGCGTCTCCCTTGGATGAGCGACGCGCGTGTTCGAAGGGGTTCCGCGAGCTACAGACGAAGACCGCGCATATCGAAGGCATTTCATTCTATACGTGCGCATATACATAATTACACGGTGCTGAACAGAAGCCACTGCTGTCGGACGACCTACCGTCTTAAGATATTCGGCTGTGCAGACGTCGTAGGTACATAGACAGAAGTCTGGTCAAAGCGCCTCCAGATATATCTCGAGGTCCTTTTGCGTTGCAGATGGACTAATTCACGCTGCTGAATTCTTTTTGTTGCTGTTTTCCTACCTGTGCGGTTCTCGTTTTTTAAGACTGGGATCCGCAAGTATCAGATTTCCGAGAAGCAGATGTGTAGACATTCGCTATTCTCCCATAAAACAAAACTTGCGGAATGTATCGGCTGCGAATGAATAGTTAGTACTCATCTTAAAAATCTTGGAAAAAAAATTATTAATATATCTTACATCGTTAAAATGCACTGGCAGAATTGTTGACTTCTCGATAGACTTGGACGAGCAGTTTGAAAAATCCTGCTTGAATCAACCCCCACCCCCGTGTGGGTCGATCGTGCCTCGCCGGCAATGCCAAGATGGCCGCAGGCCTCTCGCTCCACGCGATTGGCGAGAGCTCAGCCGGTTGCGGCGCTCGAGTAATTTTGATCGCGATTATATACTAATTTCGCGGCCGCGCCACAGAGGGTTCTGCACCAGTGCAGCGAAATGCGTGCTTCTGGCGCGCGATTCGAATCGTCGGACGATGCGCTGATGTGGGTGCGTGAAAAGTTTCTGGGAAAAGCCAAAAATTTGGATGCTGGGTAAGTAGTGTGAGGCGCGATGCGCCAGACGCCCGGTGAGTCGATCTACCGATGATAAACTTAGATTTGCGGTATTAAATTAAGAGTAGTAATTCACAAAAAGATAGGAGTATTCAGAAAAACTTATACATATTATTCATTAATTTAATTACTTGGAGATTCTTGCGTTTCAGGGTTGCAAGCCCGTTCAAATTTATTAGCATCTACGCGCAGGAATAGCGTGGAGAACAGCTTATCGCGTGAAGCAGCCTCTCGACTCAAACCTCGGCGAGGGGGGCTCTATTGCCGCATTAACGTCAGCCTATATTGAACCATAATTGTCCGCGTTGTTAGTGCGGCTCTCTCTCTCTCTCTCTCTCTCTCTTCCTTTCTCGGGCGGTGCACCGCGATAGCTCCTTCTCTCTCTGTCTGTCTCTCTCTCTCTCTCTCTCTCTCTCTCTCTCTCTCTCTCTCTCCTGGGTCTTCAGCAGCAGCGCAGGCCACGATGGTGGGGGCCAAATTACCACAATTTCGTACTTTTTACGCTGCAAAAAGAGCCGAAGAAGCGGCGGTGGAGACCAAGGGAGAGAGAGAGGAACGAGAGACGGAGAAAAGAGAAGAGGATAATTTTTGGTGGAAACGCAACAATTTTATCGGCCGTTGTTATGTGAGATCAGTTGGAGCCTACTGCCGCTGCGCGTTACACCTGCTCTGTCGGCGCTGTGCGCCTTGCTCGTTCTTTTCACGTGCTTTTTTGCGCTCCCGATTTTTCTTCCGCACGTGACTTCTGCGCGTGCATACGTGTCGTCGCTTCCTCTTTTTGTGCTGTGTGCGCGACGCGTGTGACCGAGAGAAGTGCTCGAAGAATGTGCTGGTGACGCCATTTTTTCCTGTAAACTTTTTTGTGTAGACGTGTTTCAACTACTCGGGCAACTGTCACCGTGTGCTTATACGATTTCACAATACATAGTTGTGCCTCCATCAAAAGCTTGACGAGTTTGTCGATGACCGTGGATAAAAACGTAATTTACTCTGTCAACGGATGTATACCTACACTAAGAACTCGAATTGTTTTCGTTGTAGAGCGAAATCTGCTTGCGTAACCGTGCGCGATAGCGACAATGGCAAAAACACAAAGCGAACGCACGAAACGATTCATATGAAAATTCCACCAAACTTCCGCCCACCAAGGCATCGTCGTCATGCAGGGGCCGAACGAAAAACTCGCAACGCTGCAGCACAGTGTTGCTCGAAAGAGCGCAGCTGAAAGTCCTCTCGGAGCCCAGAGCCAAAAGGAAGCGTCCAGCGTCGCCGTCGTTACATCGATGAAATATACTTGCGGACGCTCCGGCGATATTCATGCGTGTGTATAGCCATGCGGCGATCGAGAGAAGTTACGAAACGCCTCTGCCGGCGCGCAGCCATGGCCCGGGGCCGCCGACTCGCTTCACACACACACACAGACACACACGCGCACGTGTAGCACGAAACGGTAGGGAGTAGAGAGCACGGAGGGGCGGATGTATACGTTTTAATTGACGGCTGCCGCGTGGTGAAAAGTAACGCGGATCCTCTCGGCCGGCGCGACTTTCTCTCGGAGAGCCTTATCTGCCTTTTCTTCGGCTACCCGACGCCGCTGCCGCCGCCGCAGCGTATCCTTTCGCGGGATTATATTCGTGCGTATAGGCATGCAGCGCGGCATAGCTTCGGGCGCGGGCATCACTGTCCCGCCCGAGATTTATGTCGGCGCGGCTGCTGCTGCTGCTGCTCTCGGGACTTTTTGCTCCTCCGCAGCATGCGGCGATGCGATGGGGACTTTACGGGGGTGTAGCGGCTCCGCTGCGCGGCATATATACGAGCGGCGTATCGCTGCCGGAGTATCTCGAGAGAGCGCTCGCGATGCTCGATTTTCTTTGTCCCAGAGGTGCCTCTGTGGGAATTTTCGAGGAGCTGGTGACGCAAGTGGCGCAGCTTGAAAAACAAAACAAAAAAGAATAAAGTAGGTAGGTATATAGATTTTGCGGCGTAAATTTTTGCATGCGATATACGACTAGCCACAGCTTTCTCGAGCGAACAAAGCTACTTCTGAAACTCTCAGCGCACGCAATTTCGATGCATCGATACATCGCGTGTCGGCGAAAAGCAGCCCGTCGCGTCGCTCGGAATTTCTCGCAGAGCCGACAATCGACGCACGAACACCCGCGCAGCTCGGCCGATCCGCGCTGCGAATAAAGGAGAGCGCGAGCGCGCCCATCTCTCGGCAATTACGCGCGAAAATTAATTCGACCTTCGGATGCACCCTCGCATGCCAGAAACGTGACCGGGGGCTAAAAAAATGCCGAGATCACGAAATCCCGCTCCCAGTTATTGATGCTTCCGAGCGAGCCGAGCGAGCAGACGTATGCGCTCGCGCGGAGTCGCTGCCGGGCTTGAGGCGTGAGCAATAAAAAAAGCCGCGCGTACGGCGACGGAGAGGTAAATAACGCGCTCGCGCGCGCATAGAGGGAGAGCAAGAAGAAGAAGGAGGAGGCGTGGCAGCGCGGCTCAAAAGGAGTCCCGCGCTCGATGCGGCCCAAGATCCATCCATCCATCGGCGCGTATGGATACGGGGCCCGCGGCGGTAGCGGTCGAGCGAAACATCAGGGAGCAGCCGAGATAAAGATCCCTTCTAGTTATCGAGGTAGTCGAAATTTCGCGCGCCGCCCGTTAAGCTGCTCCGGCAACGGTTCCTGCTTCGAGCTGCTACCGCCGCCAGCGGACGCATCCTCTTTCTTTTGAGATGCGCAGTCCTCTCGCTTTCTCCGGCTTGTGCACCAGCCGCCAGATTTTTAAGTGCGTTAATCGCTTCATAAAAGGCTACTTGTAAGCCTTATCTAATTAGGGGCTGCTGCTGCTCTCGTTACACGTGAGCGGGGTATTTAAAGGAAGCCGTGCGCACGAGTGATACGTTCATCGATTATGCTCGCGGTGATGCAGCGAGAGGGATACTTTATTGGCGCTGGGATCTCGAGATGGCTGGAAAAGATTCGGAGACGATTTTATTCTTTTACTGCGTCACTGCAATAATGCATTCGTTATTTGCATGTATAAAACGTTATGAGTTCCTTATTCGTTTTCAATAAGTTATTAATGCTCTGCGGTTCGGGTATATTATATTATGAGGGACATATTTTTGCTGTACGAAGTTTTATGTTATACACTTGAAACGCTTCTACACAGAATATGAAGACATTTTTGTTGGTTAACACGTTAATCGAGTGCCTGATTTTGATCGAATGTTCTGTTATTTAAAAAATGATGTGTCGTTAACGTTTCTACCTAAAAATGTATTCAAACAAAATTTTACGGGTGTTCATAAAATTTTCATGCTCAAGGAACTTTTTGGAAAATCGTATCCGAAATACTGCTATTTCAGAGAGATAATAAAATTTTCGCTCATAAAAGGGTAAATTGTAGAACCTCTAGTGAAGAATATGATTTTTAACTTTGCATTTTTAATAAAATCGAGAACTTTTAAACACACATGAATAACAACAGTCACTGAAAGATCTGATGATCACTCGTCTTTCAGACATTGTTTAATGGCAAAGCACACAAATTCAATCCAAAATCCATATGGCTCCGCTGCCACGCACACGATCTCGCATCCATACCGAGGACATCACGTGCGCATCGCGCCCTCGAAAATCCAATAAAACGACTAGGAAAATACTGCTGGACAGTTCGACAGATGCCATCGTAGTTTCCGAAAAAAGTATACACTCCATACAGCGCAACAAAAGTCGAAGGGGGCGCCTAACGACGTTACAATGACCCAACAAAGGCCCGGCGGCGCGGGACGTAAAAATGACGGAATACGCTGAGCCGTTTAGGGTCGCGCCCGGATAATTACAGTCTCTCTCTCTCTCTCTCTCTCTCTCTCTCTCTCTCTCTCTCTCTCTGTCTTGGCCACACCGTGCGGCAGATGCGGATATAATGATAGTGTCCACGCGTATAATACCGCGTGTGATGTGTCCTGTGGGCTACTCGCAAGGACGAAGAAGCGGCGCCTCATCCTCGGGATTTCACCTCGGCGGGGCTTGTATAGACCTCTTGATCCGAGCCGACATCTGCGAAGGCGGACGACTTTGTACTATATTGACGCGGTCTGGGACTATACGATTGCCGTGTAAGGGACTTCCGAAGGAGGAGAGCTCTTCCGAACGGAGACGTTGAAATTAGATGGATTCGAGAGAGCCGAGGATTTATGATGTCGGATTATGATAGGAAACGGGCTTTGCCGGAGATCCGAGACCAAATTGAGGGATACAGCCGGCGATCTTTGACCTAAATTTTGCTGTTTGTGATTTTTTCACCGGGATGTATGATACTTGATACAGGGGGTACTATTCACTTTGATTCTCAAGATGTTTCGATTTATAATTGCAAAAATGCATAATTGTAAGAAAGGTTCGCGAGATAATAACGAGTTGAATCGGGTTACGCAAGGATGCTTTGCAAAAATGTTTAATTTTACTTGAAGCGTGAAGTTCAAATTATTTTCCCTATAACGACTGTTATTTCGAAACGAACAATTACCACCGACCCCACGTATGATAATATTCAATTGCGCATGTAAACACTTTTTTGAATGATTATTTTATTTATAAAGTGAAAGTATAACTCTTTTTCTGCTCTATAATATTATTTAATGCGTTCGCGTGTGTCAACAATAATTACACGTCATGCTAACTTGTACTTACTCGGAAATTTTTTTTTTCACCTTCGTGTTTATACCGCAAGAATGATTTTCAAGTTTTAAATTCCTTTCCCATTAGTTCAGTTATTAAATATTTAATCAGAACAATATAAACTAAGCATTATTCAAGCGTTTAATCATAAATTGGTAATGACTGAAACTCATTTGTTATATGATTACGTTTTCTAGATGTTATTATTGCTTATTATAGTTTTGAAACATTTTTATGAAGTCAGCCGTAAACTTACTGAAATCGTTTATTAAATTTCTTAGATTTCTTAGAATATTGTGAGCATTAAACTGTTTTACTTATAAGGTAACCATTGCTGGAACATTATTATTCGCAATTCGTTTTAAACTTATCAAACCTGTTCATCGAATACGGCTATCTGTAACACTCAACAGTTGTAAAGTCGGTAGTCTAAACAGATGTCCCCAACACCAAAGAAAAATTGAAAATTCCCTGAGCCAAAGTCAGCGAACAGCTCGATGCAACAGCAGCCGTCCGTCGGACACGAGTCGCGCTCGGCTCTGCCACACGCCCACTGCAGACGGCTTCCATCATTTTCTTTCTCGCTAATCGCACCAAATACCAATTTTACGAGGGCCACGCGATTTCCGTTTCTTGTCACTTCTATAAGCACCGGGCGAATTCTTGGGGTAGCTATTTAGCTTTTGATCTGTTGAAACCGCGATCGTTTTCTTGGTAGGAATGTGTGCGTGAGACTCGCCTGCCGACGGAACACTGCTTGTGGGTTTCAGTTGTCCGGCGGCAGCTGGAGAACAGCAGAGTTTGCTGCTGATACTCGAAAAGCCAGGATTTTGAAGTTTTTTAATTAAAATTTGAAGATCCTTTATTGAGAGGATTTTAGTATTTGCTTGTAGGTAACAATATTTTTATGAAAAATACAATTCAAATTCACAATCATATGTTTAAGTGATAAAGTAAATCCATAATATCAATAATGTTAACATAAATATTAATAACAATTAAAGTTTCTTCTATAAGCGCCAAACAAAAACTGAACATTTAAAAAAAATACTGTAACAATATTTTCATCCTAGTAATTATGATTATACTCTTTCCAAAATTGTTGGAATTTTGATTGTTTCGATAGTCTATAAACTTTATGTTAGGAATATTTCTAAATAAATCTTTGAGACTAACAGATATTCAGTTAGCCTTTATTTGTTGTTGTTAACATTCCTACTTGTGTATGGCTATAAATATCCGTTCATCAAACGAGAAAATTGTTGTCGACTTCATTAAATTTCTTAAAAGGTATATACTGTATAAAGTTATGAGGAAGATTTTTTAGTAATTAACATAAGTAATAACCAACATTTTATAAAATATATCATGGCTTATTCTAGTACTATTGTATAAAGACAACAGACTTTGAAACTTTTTATGTTTTCATATATTTCTGGAGAATACAAACACAAAAATATTATTGCATCAATTTGTTCTTAATTTTAGTCTTGTGCAAGTAAAGTGATCTAATCTGAGTTTGTGCGCACTTAGAATATAAGCGGCCAAAGTAGCAGGCCAAACCAAGTAGTTTAGGAATTGGTGGCAGAACACTATAATCTGCGGACAGTCCAAATGCTTTGTTTTGATAATGGATATGGCTCAAGCGGTTCACGGGTACATATGTATGGATACTCGGTGGTAAGATCCTGATTGTAACATCGCACGATTTTTTTATGTTTTTCTACAGTTTTTGACGGTTTACAAAATTTAAGATTTGCAGGGATTTCATGGGTTGGTATCTTCAAAAACCATGCGACGTTGCCATCATTAGCTTCAAAACGTTCTGCAAGAACACCCTACCGCCGATTGTAATGTTTGGAACGTATAAGCTTGAAAATTTCATTAAAAAGGGTCGAGATTCTTGCTACAATATAACAAAATACAGCCTTATCACCATATTTTCTCAATATTCATTTGAGGTTTGGAGACATTCCATGGCAAAACGATCAACCAATCAGAGGACGAATAAAATGATTGCCATGTCTATTTTAGAGCAAGATTCCATGCATACTCTCTCCGTGAAGAGCTATTCTGCAGCAATATAATCAGGTGTTGGAGTAAATAATTCAAGCTAAATATTTCAATCCATTAAAAATACAGAAAATAGAATGAAAACAAAAACATTAGAAAACAAAGGTTTAAAATTTCAAGGCAATATCCTTCTCTTAATACGATAGCATTGAGAAAACGATTACATATTTTCAGATATTTTACAGAATGTAAGTTTTACAATACCTCTTAATGAATTTATTTAATTTGCCAATAATGTTAGACAAGAGCCTGATTATATTGTCCTGCATGAAACAAATGGGATATTCACATCTTAAACATGCTGTTTTCCTCTCGAATTGCTAAACAAATGAAAGACTAATAACTAAAACTCACTAAGCACTAATTTTAATATCACTGTCACTTCTGTAAACGCTGAATCAACGATCGTAAATTGAATCGAACACGAAATCTAAACTTATTAATTCCAAAAGCATTGTAACATAAAGTCCAGCGTTTAAAAGTTTACGTGCGCATTCAGCATGCCCTCGCGCACAAATAAGTAAGTCGCGTGCAATGAAGACTATTCTAAAATTACACACCCGATAAGTAGGCTCCCATTAATTCTACATTTTATCAAAGCTACCCAAACAATTTGCTCGTCCATAATCCTCGCTCTTGACTCCGTCGTCCTACGCGCCTCATCGCTCCTCTCCGCGAATCCAGAAACTCGCCGCGCGTTAATTCCTGCCTTGTTTTTGCGTTTTCCTCCCTCTTTTCTCTCCTCGGAGCTGCGGAGGCCGCTCTCTCGGCTAATTGAAAACTCCGCAAGTAGGCCTGCAATCGGGAATTATCGGAAGACAGAGAGAGAGAGAGAGAGAGAGAGAGAGAGAGAGAGAGAGCGAGAGAGAGAGCGAGAGAGAGCGAGAGAGAGAGACGGCGACTCATTGTTTAAATAGGGAATCGGCCGGTACTTTTTCGCCGCTTGTAAAAGCGCCAAGCCGCTTGATTACTACTGTGGAAGCGCCTCGCGAGAGCTAATGGCGCACTCGGTATAATTAAGGCCCGCGCGCGTATACCGAAGTAGTGTAATTTGTTGCGTTCTCTGTGTATACACGCGTGCCTATACATACTGCCTACACTTTTCGGACCAGTCGTCGTCCCCCCCCCCTCTCTCTTTTTTAAGTGCACAGATCGACCCGGAAAATTGATCCTTTTACGATTCACACCGAGCTTCTAAGTACACACATATAACGTGCGCTCGAAAGTGGAGTTATTTGAAATATTACAGGCTGGCACAACGTATTTCACTGGGATCACCGGCGATCGTGTAGCTGCTGAACTCAGTGTGTGCTAATGGAGTGATCGTTTTCAATGAGTTGCCTCCTTTACGACGATTCGGTGATTAGCCTCGTTATACATCTGCCCATACCACCGCACCGATGATTACGTCCGGTAAAATGTATATTCTTTAGCGTCCATTCAGAGATGAACGGCGCGATTTGTCCGTTAACGATTCGAATCTTCAGCCGCGAGAATCGCGTGTGGCGCTTCACAAAGCGCGGACTAAGCGTTCCAGAAGATTCCCATAGATTCTTCGGAGAAGATCGGTAAAGCTAAATTCGTCTCATAAGCACTTCATCCCATACAACAAAGTCCGCTCTTGTTCGGAGCACAAAGCGCGCACTGCATCCTTGAGACGAGCGAACACGCGTGTGTCGCGGCGCTTTCTTGCGCCTAGTTCCGAAAAAATCCCCCCGAGGGACCTAGAGCCGGGCCGACCGCCACAGCAGCGCGTAATAACACGGCAGCGGCAGCAGCTCACGAAACAAACCGACGAATTAGCCGACGTAGATATCCCAGTCTCTCGATATATATATATATATATATATATATATATATCGATTCTGCGAAACTTTTCGCCGAGCAAGAGCGTCGGACAGGTCTGCGTCGCGCGCGCGAGCCCGAAAAAGGCTGCGCCGCCGCAGTGCAATTACCAGGGGGGCCCAAAAGACGCGCGGCGACGCAAACCCCGACATTATCCCCAATTATCCGCGCTACGTACGTTTCGAGTTTGCTGCTTTTCGGCTCTCTTTCTCCCCCCCCCCCCCCCCCCCCCCCATCTTCTTCTAGGGCCCCGAGCTCGAAAAAGGGAGCACGACGGCATCAGAGACTGTAGCGGGCTGACGCTTCGGGGCCTAACCTCGAGCTGCGAGCTTGAGAAGCGGGCTTTGAATCGCCGCAGCAGTGTATGTGTGTGTGTGTGCGCAGCTTCCCCATTATGTGGCGTCAAGCGTCTGCGCGCGAGTCGCTCTCGATTGTTAATGCGAGAGCAGCTCGAGGGGGCCTCTTTATCCCGAATTTTTGGGCCCGAGGGACAGCACTCTGTGAGGGAGAGAACGAGACGACTTTCGGAGGGCGATATTGCGAGAGGGCGCGGGATCGTGTGTATAGCACGGACGTGCGAAGCCGATCATCAACCGGCGAGAGGGGGCGAGAAAGAGCGCATTGTGTGGAGCGACCCGTTTGCGCGTCGGATAAACGCCGACGAGAGTTGCAGCCAATTATTTCGAGCCGGCGAACGAGTCGGGCTTAGTGTGCAGCGAGTGAGCCAAGATCTATGAGGCTGAGGCGATCGTTTTGCTTTTGGGTAGAGGGTGCCGAGCGTTTTTGCTCCGGGAGTGCAGACGATGCGACTTGCGAATCTTGCCGAGAGCACCGAAATTAAAGTGGAAATAATTCTCACAGCTCAATTTTTTTTTTACGAAAACATCATCGCTTTCTCTCTTAGAAATGGCGCGCATTCCTCGCCCCCGCACGGCACCAGCAGCTGCGAAAAATCCACAAAGCCAGCGCGGTGCACACCCCCGCCGCTTTACGGTCTAGAAACTACCCGCGCGCCGGAAACCATTCCTTCGCTGCCCCCGACCGACGCTTTTTCCGGTATACATGTATATACTACACGTGCAGCGCGGAGCTAAATCTTCTTTAGCACGCGACTGTATGAGAGCGCGAGATATCTTTGCGGAACGGCCCCGACGTGGCCCATTTTCAATTCCGATCATTACGAGCTCGCACAGTTCCAGGAAGGAACAAACATACTAGCGCGAGAGTTGCACGTTGTTATAACAGTGCGCGCGCGGGCGTTTTTACGCGCGTCGACTCGTGGAGAAGGTAATTTCTTTTTTCCTTGTTTTTTAGACACAGAAGGCGGATGTATCGATCTGCTGGCAATGGGGAAAAGATTAAAAGGGGGCTGGAGTTGTTAAGGCGTTTTTCAATTAAAATAATTTTCAGTGGACATGATTTGGCTCATGGTTCGCGGAGGACTGGAACGCGCGTTTTGGTTGCCAGTATACGGTGTCTCGATTTTTTCTGTTTTTTTTTAGTAGAGTAAGTAGGTTGTAGGACATTTTTCTGACAATATGGGTGGTACAAACGATTTTTGAAGCTATAGATAATTTATTGTGTTCTCGGGAATTAACCCTTGAGTGTAGACGGCCGTCAGCTGGCTCCACCTGTCGACTTTCTAGTGCATTCAAGAGCACAGAGTTCTTCCACACAAGGATACCAAGTCTTTCTTCGAAAGAACAAGACAAGCTATCTTGAAATTAAATATACATTTCTCTATTGATAAAGGTCATTTCAGCAAGTGTGTCGGCTACCCGTATTTTTAACGCAACTTTTCATTGGCGTCGCAGAAATTTGAATGTGTATGGATCTTCTTTTTATAGAAAGTATATAGCACAAAACTGTCCTAATTGGAATTATTTCAATATAATAACTAATTTACTAAATAAATTTGCAGAAAGTGAAATTTTCTAATCCCCCCTGCAGCAATTAACGTGTTCCGAATTTTTGTTATCTCGGGCTCGAAATACGTCCAACAGAACGTAAAGTTTCAGTATTCGTTGCTTGCAGCCGAGATAAGACAAAATGACCATACTGAAAGCTGCTCATACTGAACGACACGCGTCTTCCAACGCACAAACCTCACCTCCCGCATACACTTGACATAACTCTGCCGTTCAATCAAACGCCTATAACGCACAATCCATATCCCATCGAACACTTCGGTCGAAGTGATTTCGGCGAAATTCTTATACGCGAGCCCCCTCCCCCCATCTCTCCGAGAAAGAAAATATCGCACGATATATGCTCGGACGCTCGCTCACTCGTTCCCTCTTTCTCGGTGTCTATCAATCACCCAAGCGGCGCATGGTCCACGACTCTCTTATACTCTTTATACGCTCTTCTCTTCCTCTCGAGGCGGCTGCTATTATCCTGCCAGAGCGCCGGGTGATGCACGACCTCCGACGAGCGCGCGCGCGCGCACCTCCGTGTATATACACGCTCTCGCGTTGTAAAACTTATATATACTCTCTCCTTCACTTCTTCGTGTTTTTACTGATAAAAATAGTAATCTACAGCCCTGCGCGCGCGGCCTATCTCCTTTTTTTGCGCGCTCGCTTGCAGCCTCGGCGCAACAAAAGCGGCGTCGGAAATGATTTGTGCGCAAGTCGGAGCTTTTTTCTTGCCCGGGCTTTTTGCTTTCCGGATGGGAGTGACTGACGGATATATCGAGCGCAAAGGACACTGAGGAACTTCATACGCTAGCTATAGTTGCTCCCTGCGAGTGCGTTCTCCGCATTTGAATTTTCAAAGCTCGCTCGTAACAGATCGCTGGGCCGCGATGGCTTCTGTTTACACTGGCTCACTGCAGCAGCAGCAGCAGCAGTGCATATATGTGCGGCGGCTCAGGTTCGTAAAATTTCCTTCCGCCCGCCGCGAGATATTAAGCGTTTGCACGTACACCGGCGAAACGGCCCTCTCGATGAATATTCAGAGGATGAGCGCGAGCACGACCCCGATATCGCTCGCAGCTCGCGCAGTGTAAGTTATGCGCGAGTCGACCGGATTTTTAATGCCTTTAACGATCGCTGCTGAGAAGAAGGTGGAGAAGCGAGGGAAAAAATGAGCAGTTCCTCGGCGTACGCGCGCGCGTGTGTGTATAGACAAAGCTGCTTCCTCGAGAATCAGTCAAAGTCACCGCGGCGCTGTGTGTCCGAGCAAATGAGCGAGAGCTATACGCGGCGTAAAATATACTTTGTCGTAAAAATCCTTGCGAAACGCCGGGTTTTAACATAAATTTAGTCGCTTCTCGATTTATACTCTTTTTCCCCGCGCGCGCAGTGTAGCGCCGTAAGTAAAAGCGGGTAATCATGTCGCGGTGCGCGCGATGATGTAACTGCCGGTAATAACTTTTGCGGTCGGAATTCATCACTGCGCGTTACACATTTTGAAATTCCATTTCTGAGAGATCGCGGCTCTTAATCCCTGATGAGAAATGCACGTATACACGCATCCATCGGCGCTTAGAGCAGACAGGCGCTGATTAGAGGACGAAACTTCAAAGCGCGCACGTGGCATCGTTAATTAATTAAAACGACGGGCTTTCGCGCACGCATCGGGGACGCCACCGAAAATCCGAAATTAAGACCGTCCGCACCCCCTCGTGCGACACGCATACCCCTGAAAGCCGAGTTGAACCCTCTCTCGATCTCGTAGCAACATCAACAAGAAAATTAATGGAATTAATGCAGCTCGCGCGACGATGGGGTTAACCCCGAAAGCGGCGACGGCGGCGGTGCACGTAGGTCGCGTGCGATTCGAAAATATCCTGCGGTCGCGGGGCATATTCGCACATTCGTGACGAGAGGAGCTTTCTCGAGGCTGCACACGCGCGTACACGTATATATGCATAGCACACAGGGGGGGAGTAGGCCTCGCGCCAGAGCGAGGATGGATGCGAGCGGGACACGCGATTCGCGGATGGGAATCGGCATAATACGCCACCGGCCAGAAATGGCTCTCGCGTGGAATAAAATGGAAAACGAACGCAAGCGCGCCTTTTTTTCCACTCTTATATTTCGGATCTTTTCTCTTTTTTCCTCGATACATGCATTGTATATACCGAGCTGAAATTATTCGCCGCTTAGTCTGTATCGCGAGCGGGCGGCTCTCGGTTTCGCCGTTCTGTATTTACATGAATGAATATTTACCGCGCGAGGGTTCTTTCGAAACGAGGGCGCGACACTGTAAATAAAGCAGTTTAGATCGAGCAACGCGTGTAAAATATTTCTTTTCCTACGCGAGATATACATATAAACATTGAAAAGCGAGAGCGTTAATTTCATCGGCTTAAATAATTCATGCGGGCGGTGCAGAGCGCGAAGCGATTCAATTACTCCCGAGGCTAATGAAATTTCATCTAGATAAAGCTGCTGAAGCGCGAGTTACGAGCTGCGTAAAGAGAAGTAGAAACGTGTGCTTTTGAAAAAAAACGAAACCGCATATAGCAATCTGAAAATCGTGGGTGCGCGCTTAATCCGCCGAGCATATCTCTTCTCTGGGTGAGCGACGCACGCAACTGCGTCGCGCGCGGCAAAGAGAGAGAGAGAGAGAGAGAGAGAGAGAGAGAGAGAGAGAGGCCCGTCGCACACGTGTGCGGAGAGTAATGGGCTTTCGAAATGACATGCAAATGCAGTGCGCACGCACGCACACAAGCGCAGAGCGGAGAAAAAGAGCCTCTCCGAGGGCGTCGCCCCGTGAAATTCCGGACTCGTCGGTTGGTCGGCCGAGAGCCACGGAGGCGGCGCGTCTGTCAGATGGAAGATTTATATCCCCGCGCGGGGGTCCCCCTCTTCACCGAGCTCGCCTTCTCTCGCGCTTCGCTTCTCTTTGCGCGCTGTCTCTCCTGGGCTCGCGCGGAGTTTGTCCGACTGCGGGTACAGGTATACACATAGCGGGGTATCGTGTAGGCATCGGGAGAGACGACCGTGTTTTACGTGCGTGGGCATTGGACGATTGATAACGCGTGTAATGACGGCTACTTTATACCGAGACGATTTTTTCTTCTTTTTGTAGGATTGTCTTGACTGGTGGACTTTTTTCCGGGATGTGATTATTATTTGTGATAATTTTGCGGCTGTTGGATATAATTTGCTAGGCGGTGAAGCGTACTACTTGATGGGATATCGAAGTTTTATTTTTGTACATCTTTTATGACTCGAACCCAGCAAGGGAATTATAAATTGTAAAGCACGTACGCTTTGACTCGTGTCTCTGGCACTTGTTAGCAAACGAGTTTATTCCATGATTATTTGACTAAATAGCAGAATTAATGAGCTACAATCATCATAATGAAAAAACATTTAAACTAGTACTTCTCTGATAAATGCGTTGGCTCTATGATGGTGAATAAATCAAAAAACTATGATCGCACAAGTAAAGAGGAACCGTTTGCTAACAAGAAATATTTGACCTCTAATTTCGCTTTTTTGGGGCAATATGCACCTACCTGAACGCAGACAAAGACATTATACTTGTTGCATTCGGTTGATATAAAAAATTATTGGCGAATTCTAGAATACAAGCAGTTATAGTATTAGCGGCCAAAACAGATCCGATAAAATTCTTTAATATCTAGGATAAGACACTGCCATATATACAGTGTGCACATCTGAAACTGATGAGGGAAACACTTTCTCATAGAGCAAGTGCCTATGCGCCACATATCTTCACTAGCCAGTAACTAGAGAATCGACGATGTATATATTTGACGATAAAAATGGACAATGTGTCATATTTATTCGCATGGATTTAATAATTTTACAATAATCTTGATCAAGCACGATAAATATAAATTCACGAAAATATGAATGTTGCCCTTACTGCCTTGAAACGTCCTTGCGATTTACCAGTCAAGCATTAATAAAATAGACTCGCAGCAAAGGTGGCACACCTTTATCAGTTTTGAATCTCGATATATATACATAACAAAGGCGTATCGGTTGCAGGCAGCATCGCTATATTTGAAAATCGATGGAAAGATCAGAAAATCGCATTATATATCGGGAGAAAAAATAACCTCTCTATAGAGAAAAGCGTTTCTTGAAAACATTCGCTCAATTGCACGATCGACTTTTGAAAATATGTCCGCATGTAGGCAGCGGTATCAGACCACAAAAATCCTCGTATAGCGCCCCATGAAAAATGCAAGCTTGCGGGTCATCAAGGAAACATGCATCAGGAGTATGGAAGCGAGAGAGAAAGAAAAATTCGCCCTCTGAAATATCCATAAAACAAACGCACTTGGCGCGCGCGCGAAGGCAGTCCACCTCCTCCTTATAGCCATACATATATTATAATGATAATTCGAATAATGCGATGGTGGCGTGCCAGAGGAAACCCGTACACACCGCAGTCTCCCTCTGTTCTTTGTATGTACACACACATACACACACACACACACACAAGTGGAAAAGAGAAAGAGGATTGTGAGAATCGACGATTACTGTGAGTGCAGTTCTCTCTCTCTCTCTCTCTCTCTCTCTCTCTCTCTCTCTCTCTCTTTCTCTCGCTCGCTCTCCCTCCACGGGTCTATCAAAATCCTTCAGGCCATTCATCAATGCCATCTATACGTGTAATTTCGCAAAGCGCTGCCCTCCTTTTTTCACTCTCCCTCGCATTATCTGCACACGCCGCACCACGCACCAGGTAAAACGAAAAAATTGTTGCATCGATGTATGTAAGTATTGCAAGAGCGCGTGTGCGAGTACCGGTTTTCCTGGACTTTGCTACGACGTATGCGCGTATACGTGTGCGAGGAAGGACGAGGCTCGTTATTCATTCAAGCGTTCATTATATTCTCGCTTTGTCGTGAAAATGCCTCCCAACGAAGTTACCCCTGCGCGGACTATCGGAAAGCCATTACCGGGACTTTGTGTCTTCATATGATGGCTTATTAGAATTATTTGTATTTGATAGATTGTTTAGAAATTGTTTTCGGACGCCGTGGCAAAATAACGCGAAATTTTAAAACCTTGGTAGATATATCGATATTAGTTTACAGCTATCTAGCTCTAGAGTAGTAGACATCTTATATGTATAGACGAAAAATGGCTCCATTTTTTGACCAACGATGAAACACCTTTTTGTACATTTTTATGCATTTATTAGAGTGAGAATAGCCCTGGTAAAAAAATGGTGACAAAATTTCTACCAGGGCGAGAGTTGTACCCTATTATGAGGCATTTTCAAGCTTGTAAAAATAGATTCCATTGTTTAAACCAAAGCACAAGTGATTGCTAGTTAATAGCTATGAACGCGCTACGCAAAATAAGTCAGTTCAAAAAAGTGAAGAAAAAAGAAAATCACGAATATCTTTGTATTTCGTGCTTGTATAACTCTAATCGATTGTTGATTGTGTAAAAAGTTTGAAAATTGCGATTAAAATCTGTAAGTTTTTCGTAATCAGTGTATACGACATTAGAAGCAATATCAATATGAAAAACTTAAGGTTGTTTATTTTAAAAAGTACTTCAGAATGAAGAAGAAGTGTCTCATCGCGATAGTTCCTGCGATAGCCATTTTATAGTTTACGGCATTTTTTAACATTCGAATTTCTAGCAGGGAAGATGTAAAATTTAAAGACATGCGGGTTGACCTGACAGACACTCGTGTCCGATGCTATATAAACCTGTATGATTTTTGCTTCCTAATTTATTTCTTTTAAAAAAAGATATAGATATAATTAAGATGTAATCATCAGAACAAAAACATTTTTGGACTAACTCATCATCAAAACAAAGACATTTTGGACTGGCTCTCTTGTCCTTGCCTAATGTTTCTGGCAAACAAATTTTTTTTCATTTTTTTCCCTCACATTTTCATAACAATGTGCGCGTCGAATATATTTAAGAAAAAACGGTGTACTACCGATTTTGCTTGGCTTGCTGCTTGGGCCACTCATATATTCGAAACATTTCGAGATTCTATAAAGGACTCCTAAAAAAGTGACGTTATTTCTTGACAATTTTTAGAATTCAAATTATTACAAGTTTCGAAACAATAATGTATTCATTAGTAGTTACATTATAAGTGCCAGTTTCATGCTTTTTGATAAGAATTTAATTGAGAAAAAAAAATTAACGTAAATCACATCCTCTGAAGTGTGCCGGGCGTAAGTCCATTCACAAATATCCAAAACGAATTTTGGGGTCCCATGACCATGGTTGATACTCTTTTGGATAGCTGATTAAACTGCTAAATTAAGGCAACTTCTTTCGTTAACTTCGATCTTTCCGATCAGTATGAACATTAAAATAGCGTTTTCTCGAAAACACGAAGGAATGGACTTAGACGGTTGTTTCAGTAAACCACAGAATTTCAAAAATTATTTTACACGTCTGGTTCAAGGTACGTTGAGACTCTTACAAAACGTACAAAGCTCATCTTTAAAGTCGCTAGTACAAATAAATTATTTTACACGTCGGGTTCAGGGTAGGTTGAGACTCTTACAAAATGTACAAAGCGCATCTTTAAAGTCGCTAGTATAAATAAATTCAATAAGTCTGTGGTGTATATTAATACATTTAGCTTCATAATATAACAAGTGTCGTGGTACAATAACCCAGCACAGAAGGTGCGGCACAAAAAAATTGAAATCCAGAGTTAAGAATCTGTTTGCAAACAAATAAGGATGTTATTAATTAAGTGGTCCAGCCTGGGTTAAATCCTGCAAAAAACAACAAAATATTCATCTGATATTTACAATATACACTATTCCTACCGAGAAATATCACACATCTTATGAAAGACATTTCTGAAAAATATTAATTAAATGTTGTTAGCAATATTGATTAAATATTATTATCCATGCGTTGTATACGTAGCTGATAAATTTAATTCATGTTTTTCACACTGTACTTGTTGCTAACAACATTTAATTAATATTTTTTAGAAATGTCTTTCATAAGGTCTGAGGGGACATGTTTAAGGTACATTTTAAGCCCGGGTAGAGTAAAGAAGACGGTCCAGATCTTTCACAAACCCGTGGCAGATGACTAAAAACACTTATTTATATGGTAAAATGTCATGAATTTTGGTCAGCGGTTTTGTATAATAATTCTCGGTAGAAATAGTGTATAGTGTAAATATTTTTTGTTTTTTAATTTACGTAATAAGAACAAAATTTTATCGGGCGAATATTTTTTTTTTTGTAGGATTTAACCCAGGCTGGACCCCTTAAAGTCAAATATTTACTCAATAAATACAAGAGTAATAATAATTTCAAGTTTAAAATCTATAAAGTAATCCAATCTCATACACCTATGCATATGCAATTCTTCTAGTTTTCTATTATCAATGGCATTCAACAATACATCGAAATCAACTCACTTAATTCGAATAATGTAACATTCATTCAATAAGCCCGAATAATGCGAGGCAGTGACACGCGAACCCTTTTTACCGCTTGACCCAGAAAAATCACATTAGGTAATACTGCAAACGACTGTTACGTTACAGTCGCTTGATCCTCGGCCACTTCCTCCAGAAAAAAGCTTTACGAGCCGACTTCCCAACAACGCGAAACCTCGCTCGGTATTTGTTCTTCTGTATACGCGTACACGCGTTACACGTCACGCGCGATCATTGTAAAACTCGTGCGGCGCAGGTGTCGTTAAATTTTGGAGCACCGGGTGAACCATAAGGAACTCGCTCTGCACAGTCACATATTCGAAACCGAGAATCGTTAAAGCCGCGCAGCTACTACCCGCGTCTCTAGCCGCAGAGACATTCGTGTGCAGTGCATACACACTATACTAGACACGCAGCAGCAGAAGCAAAAACTTTTCGACCGAGTGGTATGTTTACAGCCCTCTTTCTCTTTCTATTTCTCTCTCTTTCGAGTGGACCGAAAAAAGAGAGTCAGAAAAGCGGACGTCTGCAAATTATACGAATTTCTTTTCGGCAAACTTTGCATCGTGTAATTTCGCGAGCCAGCGAGTCTGGACGGTTCGCTTAGACGCTCGCTCGAAATAATTGCCGCCCCGGCACTGATTTTTTTCATCCTCTCGCCGCGTTGTGCTCGGGCTTTCTCAGGCTGACACACTCTCGAATTAACAGATTGCTCTCGGTAGCAATTAAATGACCTAAAGCCTCCTTCACCCCCGGTTCCCATGGAGAGAGTGAGTGTGCAGCGAGAAAAAAGAGGGAGAGCTTTTTCGGCGAGGAGCAGAAGGAACGACGGGGTGAGTGTTATATAGCGTGGCATCAACCCCGGCTTCTTTTTCTCCTCTCCGCACGTAGTGCGAGTCTTCAGGGTCGTGGGATCAGGGAGAAAGAGAGCCCAAGGAGGATAGAAGCGACGAGCCGGGCAATATTTACGAGAGAAGGGTTGGCTGCGACCACTAGGAGAGAAAGAGAGAGAGAGAGAGAGAGAGAGAGAGAGCGACGTAATTGCACCGGCGAGATACTCTGATTTATTGGGTTATTACCGATCCCGCGCAAGAAGAGCCTCCGCTCGATGCAGTCGTGTTCCATAGGGCCGCTCTTCTGCTTCCTTTTCTTTTTCGACTCCGCGTGTATGCTACGAGTCCTCGTCGACTCGTTCCTTCGCTCACCGTGCTCTATCCGACCGAGACGCGCTGAGCTGTTTCTTGTACTGTGATTTTTATTTTCCAGCCTATTGCACGGCTGTCCCACTTTTTGCTCCTGCGAATGGTCGTTGTTGTCGTTCGGCTCGATATAAGATCGGCGGTTTTATTTTCGCAAAAATCCGCCACCCATATAACTTTTGTAACGGCTAACTTTGTAGAGCAGTTGTGAGCATTGGAGGCAGTAGTCGACGCACATCAGCCAAATTGATATGATTGGTCAAAACGAGTGGCACGCGCTCCTCGGCTCTCTTAAAAGTGTCCTTCTCCAAGGAGCCTCGTAACGCCTGGGTATATTATACACTTACACACGCACGAGCGGGAGCGTCGGACGATGATTCGAGCCGCGCGGTTGAAATTTCACCGGCAAACCTTAGTGGCGCGAAATAAATTGCAGGCGTTTTGTAGAGCGCGCATTATGTGTGCCGGTCCACGTAATGGCTTATCTACTGCGTGGCAGCGGCGCAAAAATCACACATAAGTGGATCACGCAATATGGCATTGGCGCTACTCCGAAAACGAGCGCCGGCCGCAATTGCCCTGAAACGAGGGTATTCCGGACGACGAGGAGGCTCTCGGCGCGTGGCCTTGAAAGGACAGAATTGAACTGCGTTCATTATCTTGTCATTCGACGCCCGGCTATTATAACGAATAACATGTTATGTCTTCAGCCGCATGCGTATTATATACGCGCACTATTCGCTCGACGTTTAGAGTCGTTGGACTTTGCATCGTTGATCGCTATGGTGATATTGGGAAAGTTTTACTTTCGCATCGATGAATAATTATCCATCGCCGAGAAATACACAATAAACTCGACGTCTTAATATTCTCGCTCTTGGAGCATAAATTTCCGCGACACGCCTAATGAATTTCGCTCTCAAAAAGTATAGTACTCTATGCACACCTTCTTCCTCCTAACTTGAAACTGCTGCACCGACGAAATTTATTTCTTTCCAGGCGAAATCCGCCGCCATCGCGGCGCACCTTATCCCGGCCGACGTTATTGCTGTCGGCGTTTTCGGGGGGCTATACCGCGCACTGTATATACGCGCTCGCAGAAACTCGATAAATCTCCCGACTGACTAGAGAGAAACTACGCGAGCTGGCCGTGTGTATCGAGAAATAAGGCAAAACGTCGACAAGAGCGAAAAAAGGAGGCCCAGGAAAAACGCATGGCTAATATAGATTTACGAGGCTATTCGTCTTTTGTCCGGCGCGTTGCGTATACATGTATACGTACACACTCGCAGCTCGTGTGTAAAATGCGCGCATGCCGCGAGGGAGTCGCAGGGCTGTATACGTGTGCACAAGCTGCGCTGAGAGCGTGTTGGTAACGAGTATACGTGTGTAGGTGATACGTGCTCGAGCTCGCTCGCTTGCTTGCGCGCGGCGGAGAGAAACAGTTTGTTATTATGTATCCTGCGGCATAATTGTTTCCAAGGAACTGACATGGCGGCGGCGGCAGCTCCGAGTCCTTGCCTGGGAACTCGCGCGCGCCAGCCGCGCTCCAGTCGAGGTGTTATATACCACTCGCCGAGACCTTCGCTGCTTGCGGATATATCCGTGTCCGTGTGTATGCGCTCGTGCATGTATATGTATACGCGTGTACGACTGCATTCTTTGATCGTTTCTTTTTTACAGCGTGTGGCCGCGTGTCTCTGATGAATTTTTCAAGCAGTCGTGACTGCGGAATGGGCTTGCATCGCGGTAAACCATTTTCGAGTGGGGCAATAAGACTATATTCGATTTCTACGCGTTTTCGAGGAATTGTGTGGCTTGAGAGTTTTACGAGCGCATACGAGAATTTAATGAGGAATCGCACGTAGGATTACATCACGCGGCCGATCGTGCGGGTAATTATCGGCGTATCTCTTATGCACATAAAGTAAAACTTCGTTAGCGCGGGATAGACGCACACAATCGTGGCTCGAGATCGGGAAAAAATACGCTGGAATAACTCGTTTCTGCATGCGGATCGCACATAGGCAGGAAATTCTCTCTCTCTCGACGCGCGCGCTGCAAGGCTATTATTTTTAATCATTTTTTTGCGCCCATACAACTGCTTTTTTTCTTCCGGAAAAACTGGAACCGCCACAAAAATGCCAATCACGTTCAGGTTTTTATGTAAATTATTTCCCTCCATATATTCGCAGTTTTAATATATCCGATCCCGATGAATTATACCGAACAATAAACATGTAGGTGAAAAAAATTCATCCATAAATCCGATCCTCCGTCCCGAAAAATAATGCGAGAGCATGAAGCGCAGCCTTCGTGATTTACAAAGGACACGTTTGCAAGGCTTGGGTCTCGAGAGAACGGGAGAAGAAGGAGAAGCCTCCATCTTGGGGAAGATGCAGCTTCGCGTAGATCATGCAACGGTCCACCATACCCACGCAGAATGCACGGACGGCCAGCCACCCACGTTCGAATCTCATTGGTCGGAAGAGAGAAGAAGAGAGAGAGAGAGAGAAGCGAGGGACGCGGATGTGTACCAGACATCGCCACCACCCACGGCCCTGAGACATGCTGTTGTACCGCCGGCTGTGGTTGGATTAATTTTGTTGGTGAATTTATAATATGAAATTTTATGTACAAACATTTTTTATGAATAAAGCATAGTTTATGATAAATTTTGTTTATATTTTATACCATATTATATGCTAAATTATTTATAAATCAAATGCTAACTCTTCCAACATTATCTGAATTTTAAAATTTCTCTATCAGCAAAATACCAGAGTTAAAAGTCAATCCAGTATTCTCACGAAATATATGGAAATTTCATCTCTTGTAAAAAAACTTTTACCAAGTTTACACGCACGAAAATTCAACGCAGCAAAGTGTCAACCAAGTCTGTACTATAAACAGGCTATTCCAAATAACGATCGGGAAAAAACACAGCGACCCAGAACAGCTGGCCGAAAAACCGCAGTTCCACAGAGCCCGAATGCAAATCCACGTTCACCTATGCGCACAAAGTCGAAAGCACGCGGCTCCGCGCACACACGCACGCTTCGTTGGCCAAGATTATCTCGCAGCGGTGACGGTAAGTATAGGTTTACATAGTTCTTTCCTAGCCATCCCAGAGCCCATACCAGCACACATACGCGCACACACGTGAGCGTCGACGTAACGCGCTTTCTCAGAACCATATACACACACGCGATAATTCACGAAGCTTTATGCGCGAAATGCATTTTTTCTTTGGCTTTTAGGGGCGAGGCAAAAAGTGGCTTGCGTAATGTCTATCCTCAGTCGCGAGAGAGAGAGAGAGAGAGAGAGAGAGAGAGAGAGAGAGAGAAAGAGAGAGAGAGAGCGACGGCGGTGGGACGAACTTGTGTGCTCCGAAATTATTCCGAAAAACACGGGCGTTTTAAGCGCGCAAGCAAACTAATTTAGGCTTCATTGCAGCGCGCGTGTGCGCGGTCAAAAGTTTAAGAAGGAAAAACGTTATACTTACGCGGTGGAAAATTAGTAGCGCGATTAGGGAGGAAAAAGCCTGGATTTTAAAATTAAAATTCAGCGGGTTCTTTACACCCGGATGTAGACGCGGGAGAGAGAGAGAGAGAGAGAGAGAGAGAGAGAGAGAGAGAGAGAGAGAGAGAGAGAGAA
>QLSS01000135.1:207848-280451 GCA_024372645.1 Trichomalopsis sarcophagae | reverse complement strand
ATAGAGAGAGAGAGAGAGAGAGAGAGAGAGAGAGAGAGAGAGAGAGAGAGGTCGGGTGCACAACGCGGATGAGAGAACAGTCTGTAATGTGTAATCATCGTACTTGGAATAGATATGGAATTTCCAGGGGAACACTCCGTTACTTTACATGTTTCAGAGCGTAATTCTATGTATTCTCGTAATGCCCTAATTATTGGAATTGAGACATCGGGACGCCGAAACCAGTCCGCAGAGAGTATATACTAGGCAGTTACATGATTCTATGGAATTACGATTTTATAATGAAAATATCCGCCAACGATTTTTCAACGAATCTATCAATAAAACGATTCGCGGCGAACGTGTATAATATTTTCGGTAAGTAACGCAGCCGCTCGCTTCCTCCCTCGGCAAACATCGATCGACCCATCAAAGCCCAGTGCTTTCTCACCCGTAAATCGGGTAATCAAGTCGAAAGCGTCAGTCTATTACTGGCCGTAAGTATACAACCGCGAGAAGTAGGCGAGGAATTAGGGCCGACTTAAATCAGTGTCGATCATACACCGACTCCGCGAGAGGTAAACGGCTCGACCTTATAACGAGAGGGCGACATAATTTTTGCTCAGATTATAGCAGGCGAGTGAGGCTAATATTTCAATTAGTTGTCAATTTAGTTGTCGACGCCTGACGGACGTGCCCGCGCTCGCTGGCAACGCCGGGGAATAATTAACGATAAATTATCCGGCCCGAGCTATCATTATCACGGACACGCGGCTAATCGCGGCTAATTGAGCGTTATGTTATTAAACAGCTTACGAGGAGCTTTAATCGCTAGCTGATCGGCCGATGCGGACGAGCGCGAGGATCCCTCGCAGTGTAGGAGGGGTTTCGGTGCAACGATTAGACGATGACTCGGCGATGCTCATCGAGGTGCGATAAAGTCGGCGAGACCGTCGCGTTGCGGGTTCGGGGGTGATATTCTGGATGTTTGCGAGCACCTATAGCACTCGATCGCCTTGTTCACCGTATATAATTACAGTCGTTATAACTACAGGAACGAGTGTCGCGTGTTGAACGTCACAGTTTACTTAAAGAGACAGTGATTAGAGAAATTTCGCTCACACGTCGAAGCACCAAAGATTAATCGGGTTCGATTAGGTAATAGTATGGAGCTATAAAATTTACTAGAACGCTGCAAATTTCTCTTCCTCAAAACAAGTTGCCTCAACTGCGCAGGAGAGCTACAGTTGCGTAAACAGCAGACGCATTAAATTCATAATCCAGCGCTATAAGCAAAAAATTGCGTGAGCCGATTGCGTTTCCCATTTTGCGGGCTTTTATCGTCGACTTTTACTTAGCGGCGCGAATTCCGCGGTCCTCTGCAAGGATGCCATGGACAGCAGCCCGGCAAAAAATAAATCTTTGCAAGGAAGCCTTGTAAATTACTATCTTTTATGGAAGAAAAAAAGCAGGGAAGGAACGAGACTATAAGGTCGCTCTCGCTCTCTCTCTCTCTCTCTCTCTCTCTCGCACGCGCGCCGAAGATTGCTATCCTGTAGCCCGGTGTTAAGAGCCGCATGAATCATTATTATTAATGCGATAATTGGAACGCAGGTATACCGAATTACCTAGGGAAAGTGATAATTAACAATTTTCTGTAATCGATCAGAGCGCGCTGGGCTTCGATGATCGGACGATCGACGATCTCATCGCGGGGCATGTATGTACGTGTAGCATAAATCGGCAACTTGGCTGCGTCGGAGATTTATGGCGTTGATGTTTCCTGTTGCTTGGATCACGGGATGATCAGTTGATCCGTGGATTAACCTTTGACTGGTATGCTGTGTTGGTAAGCGGACTTTTTGCTCGATTGCGTACGTGAGTGAATTTCTTGCCACGATCTAGCGGCGTGAAAATGAAGGTAATCCTATAGCATACACACTACGGTTTATCGAGTGTATTTAATCTAACGTTATGGTACATACTGTTGTTGCTCTGTTTTCTCCGTTTAAAACACACTAATTTTGCGATACATTATAACTGTTGCGCTCATTATAGACACCATTTCAATTGCCGAGCATTGCGTTTCCTTTATAGGTCGATTGCCCTCTCTCACTCCCTTAATTTTTTCCGCACAAAGCGCGAATCACAATAAAACCTCTTAATGCGAAACATCGCTCGCATCATCATCCGCGCCGTTATTAGTCATTACCTTGACTGCTCTTATCTCAAAAGGATCTCGCAAATAACAATCCAAAGCTATCAGCATAATCAGTCAACAACAAAGCTTCGCGTTTGCATCGCTGAACGCTACTCGCACGTACGACTTCTTAATCCGAAAGTATCTCACGTGTCGTGCAATTACCGTCGATTAGCGTTGGCACATTGTGCGTCGGGGGTTGTATCTAGTATATAGAAGCAGTGCATATATACATCGAGATTTAATTCACGCGCGTGCGTCGTTTACGAGGAATTAAAAACATTTGCTCGGCAATTATTCAAAATTATACTCGGCGATTGTTGAGCAAACGGTAAACGAGCGAGGGGCGAACTGTACAGGCGATTAATCGGCAATTTACCCCATCGGATGTGCGCTGCGGAGGCATATATAATTGTGATCCCCCTCACAGTTATAATCGCAATAATAGTAACGAGGAGAGCGACGTTAGCGGCGATGCAGCCGTTAACCGGGAAGGTCAGCGTGTATCAGTCGCCAATTCGCCTTATACCAGAGCCGGGCTACGCGAAATCTCGTAGGTATACCTACCATGAGCTCGAAGGCACGACGCGATGCCGACGGGTAAGACCCTCGAGCTGTAGCGGTCGATGATAGTGGTACGTTCCGACACCGGCAGATGGCGCCACCGACAGTAATCTCGATCGCACGATCTTTTCGGTTTCGTCCACTGGATGTCGCCTGCAGTTCCTGGAGGATCCAGTTTGCGGACGTTATTATTTTGTTACTCGGGTTCGTCGCGATGAGATTCGAGCCTCGGCGTTTAATCACTTTTTACAGTAGGCTCGCGGGCAAATGTTCTACGACGTTTCTGTACAAGTGTAATTACGCGTGATTAGGAAAGGCCGACGGATATCGTATTATTTAGATGTGGAATTGCAGGTGGTACTCTTTGATATTGATTGCCGCGAACGAGATTGATACGCAGCGAATCAACTCGTTGACCGAATGAAATATCTAAATTGAAGCGTTTCAGGGATGGGAGCTTCCATTAAAGTGCACTTTTTGTTCGGCGACTCGTCGCTATCGTCGTAATTGTCGAGCGCGTCGTTCGAAAACTGCGAATTTACTATGTCAGCGAGGCGTGAATAAAGCAGGCTCTCCACAGTGCGCGATGCGATTTCATTTAAAGAGTCGCCGTAATGCCATGGAGTTGAGGATAAAAACTCGCATCAGGGTAAAAGATAAATTATATGTGGTTAAATCAATTCGAGATGTTATAATCCCATTACGATAAGGTAAAAGTAGACGGCCGCTCTCGTCGCGCGGCTATACTTAGAGCTTCGGGATTAAAAGATTTAGACACTTGATTCTCAAATTGCCGCTACAATTTCATCGCGGCGTAATGATACCTGCCATTTAAGTCGCCGCATTATATACATCGTTACGTATGTTTGAACTCGAGCGAAATAATGTACACACGAGCTGTTTCGCCTCGATCTGAATATCCGCGTACGGCAAACAAGAATAGCTCGAGACTATAACTGTACAGGCCGGAACTCGTCGACTCTCTCTTTCTCGGGGTGTTAAACCACATGCAGAGACGTCTCTATATATCGAGCATAAAACTACCCCTATTTATACACCGCGAACTCTATAGTCAAGCACCATCCGATCGACTGCATCACACGCGTTCTCTGTTTGATCGAATAAGGGGGGTGGTTTCTGTTTGTGTAATTTTCCAGCAGAGCTTCGCGGCAAGTGACTCGAAAGTGAGAAGCGCTTATACCGGTATTTGAACTTGGAGGGGTGAGAGAGAGAGAGAGAGAGAGAGAGAGAGAGAGAGAGAGAGAGAGATAGCGGCTCCGTGTGATGACGGTAATCACGCGGCCCCCGTTCAATTGCACGTTTCGTCGAGTTTCCGCACCTCGGTTACTTTACGATCGAAAGTCGGCTCGCGCGCGCGAGCATACAGTACCGCAGTCCTCTATCCTCTGTCTCGAGCTGATACAGCGCAGATTGCTCCGACGGTCATCGCATGCGTGCTCCAGTTTGGCCTATCGGAGTGTACGTATAGCGAAAGAGAGAGAGAGGTTTGATTGGGGTATTTCTGCGGATGCTCCGCGACGCTCGATTGAACTGGATTGTGATCGACAAACTCGCTTCGCGGCCGATGGAAGGGTACGATTTTAATGGACGGTTGGATCGGAAAAGAGTTAGACGGGATTGACGCGATGAAGTCGTTTACTCGAGGAAAATCGAGTGCGTATAAATGAAGAGACGAGAATTCATCTGCGTTGTAATATGGAAATAAAGCGAGCGTTGACTGTGGAAAAGTCCATTTTGTGAAATCAATGCCAGCAGCAGACTCTCGCTTGAGCCGTAAACGCGGGCATGTCGCGCCAGAGTTCGTCCCGGAAGTGTGACGACACACGCGCCGCTCTTCTCCGTGGGGGAGGTTACGGCGATGCAGGTCACGGGACGCGGCATCAGCCTCCCGATATACGGGCGCTGGAGAGGAATCGTCATTGTTGTCGCGAGCTTGTGCTTTTCTATGTCATGGCTGGACTGACGCTTATTAAACGGACGTTCGAGTCAACCAGCAAGCTTTCATAGGAAATTTCGAAAAACGAGTTTGGCGAATCGACAGCGTCAGTTTCGAGAGCGAATTAAATCTCACACACGCACATGTCGTTACATCTTTTTCGGGAGGTCTCGTTCGTCAAAATCACTCCTTTGACAGCCGCTGAACGCGGCGACGACTAAGACAACGACTGCTATTTTCCCCAAAGAAATGTCAGTTAGCGGCGGCCGGAATGACGCGGCATAGCGGGGATTACTAGGATTTCCCACAAGCCACTGGGTTACTATACTTTCCACGTATAGCAGCGTCGGAGACTTCTTTTTCTGTCGCGCGCCGTCATGTCAGTGCAGGTTGCGGCTGTCAGCGGTGCCTTATATACGCGAAAAATGCTTGTAAAACCTTGACAATGTTGTGCGAGAGGCTCAATGAGAGAGCGGGAGCGAGAATTGTATTGATATTGCGGATTCCCATCGTAAAGGACGAGTCGGTATGCCGGGACTGTAGGTATCAATCTGCGTTTTTCCCATAACATAACACTGCGCGGCTTTGTCCTTTGTGGCCGCGCATCGTCACCCGCATCGACGATTTTTTGCGGCAACTTGTCGATAACGCGATCGGGAGTCGTTCGATCACGTACCGAGAGTTGATAAACTCGTCATAATAACGAGCCGAAACGACGGAAAAAGCAGCGGATCCTCGCAAGAACAGCTCCCTTAGCATAAGCGCATCCGTCAAACTCTCGCACGAGTCTGCCCGCGCAGTGAGTGCCGAAAGAAGCCGAAGAAGCAGAGCTCGCGCAGGTACGACATCGTCCTTTAACGAAGAGGATCCGGGGAATAAGAAGCGGGACGCGCGATACACGCTGAACACGCGTTGATACGAGTCGAAAGAAGAAGCCGAGAGAGAGAGAGAGAGAGAGAGAGAGAGAGAGTAGGGGACACCGGTTCGACTGGAATCGAAGCGTGCGTGCGTGCGTGCATGCGCTATGCACGTATATAGCTATACACACACGCGTGTGTGCACGCGCAAACGAAAGCCCGGCTGCTTTGATGTGGCCGCCGCATCGCCACCCTGAATACCTTCACTTCGCACAGCAGCAGCATCAGCTTCTCTCTCTCTCTCTCTCTCTCTCTCTCTCTCCCTCTCGTGCGCGCACACTGTGCCATGCGGCACATCGACTTCATTCCGCAATTTATCTCGCTTTGCAGCGGCTGCTGCTTTCTCTGTCTCTTGCAAGCGCGCGCGGACGGGGTGCTGCACTGCGGATTTATATGTAAGCGCGCCTTTCCCGCGGTCCTCGCGAAGAGAGGAGAACCGCTGCATGCAGAGCCAAAAAGTCGCCCGTGGAATCGCATGGGAATGATTGGGTCCTCCTGGATATGTGGGATGCTGGGGACGTGGTTTAACGGTGCTCGTAAGAGGAGATGCGCGTGTAGCGGGATTTTCGGCTGAATTCTAGTGGGAATTGAAATTCCGACGTCGTTGACAATGATTTGACTAATTACGTGGTTGAATTAGTTGCCATACAGTTGAGTTATATATTAAGTTTATTAGGTTCTGGACGAATGTAGATCTGTGGCCGGCAGCCGAAATGACATAAGTCTACTTTTCGTTTTTTCAAGGGGATGTGAGGGGAAAATGGGAAAAACTCTGGTTAACAGCAAGCAGATCGTGAAGGAAGGAAGAAAACATTTACGTGAAAGATCGGAGTTAACAAGATGAGTCACTATACGGGCTAAGACAACCAGAAGATAAAATACTTATTTTAAAATGAACTTATTTTGGCGTCATATCGATAATAAAATCTAATAACCTGATTTTTGAACTAATTTCTTGGCTGTGTCCTTGCTTTAGGGCAAGGGTTCAGCAACTTTCGACATTTTTACATGAGAGAAACTTTTTGAAGTACCGAAATCCACAGTTATTTTGTCTAAACATGAAAAATGAAAATAGTCCTCTTAAGTTAAAAAACGATTTATTAATAAAACGGTTACAGTATGTAGATGAATATTTTATGCTATTTTTTAATTCAATTCATCATCAATAAATTAAAAAAAAACAAGCGATAAATGTGTCAATTTGTCATGAGCTGCGAACTCGATTAACAAAAAAAAAAAACACTTAACAATGCATCGCTCATTTCGAGTACATCTATCTTAATCCACTGTCAAGTCCGTTTTAATCACCCGAGCATTAGTCTCCTGCTCATCTCCATATCGACATTCATCAAAGCTCAGAAGTCACCTCCCGTCGCAACTGTCCCGCAAAAGGCCAGAGAGCTGCAGCGTATCCCCGTCCTTTCCGCAGCAGGCGCCTAAATCCCTCTCCTGCTCCTCCAAATCCGCAACACCTGTGCAACAGCAGCAGCAGCAGTCACCTACGACACCGAGCGCTGCGCAACCCCCGGTTATTTTAGGCCGCGCAGCAGCGCTAGTCATCGACCCGTCCTCTGCTGCAGTGTCGCCGCATCATCAGCGTCGTCCGTCAGCGAAGAAAAAGAAGAAGAGGGGCAGGGCTGGCCTTGCGAAATCCTTCCGCGCTACGTGCTCGGAATGTGGGTCGTAGAAAAAGAGCCGCTCGCGTCGCCTGGACCAGCGCGCAGCACCTGTAGCCGTGGCATAACCGCGCGTCCATCTGCTCCGCTCTCGGTGGGAAGGTACATAAGCCGCTGCAGCTTCTTGTTCTTGCGGGCTTTTGAGTCGCGCAATCAATCGTACCGCCGCCGCCACTCGTTTTTCTCCGCACCGGTTCTTACTCTTCTTATTCTTGTACTTCTTCCTCGCGTGTACAGTCGCAGTGTCGGCGGTGCGCGCAATTGTTATTGCCGCCCTTTCTCTCTGTTTTACCGCGAGATTGTGTGTCGCGCGCGCGCGCTCTCTCTGATGATTCGACTTGTCGCGTGCGAGTGGACTGAGATAGCTGTGCAGCGGCGTTATTCATCAAGCCGAGGGACGGGCTGTGTGTAGTCCGAGTTCTATCGGCGTGAAGCTACTGCTCCGCGGATCGAGAAATCGCGGATTGATGGACGAGGACGAGTTTTTGCGCCTCGAGAGGCTGATGCAGAGTGAAGACATGTTTGCAAGCTATACTCGAGCTATAAATATGCGATCGGATTTGAATAATCTTCTGTACCGAAAGACAGGACTATACTTTATTTGAGATTACGTTTATTGCCGTAAAATGATTGATATTACCATCGCGATTGATTATGGATAATTCATCGGTGAGAGAGGACAAGTTTATTGGCATTAAAACCACGCGGAAACGGCGTGGCGCGATTTCCAACGAGATTTCATAGCTAGCTGTGTTCGATGACTTTTTGCGGCCGAGCGTCAACGCCTCGCTGAATTAATAATCGTCAAGCTGGTCTTTTAAATATTTCCCGACGTTTTTGCCTCTTACGCACCGGACGCCTGCACTTCGTGCGCCGCCGCGTAAAACCATAGGTCTGCGTGCATGCACACTCGGAATAAAACGATTGCGCAAGTCGTCGAGCGCGCCTTTTCTACGGTAATTACTACGTTGATAATAAAAAGAAGGAAAAAATACGGGACTCGAGCTCTGTGCTCGCACGACAGACGGCATTGACGGAAACCTGTCTGTTCGCCCGATGGGAGGACTCAGCTGTACTGCGCGCGCGGATTTTCACTTTTTCAAAAATAGATCCGTTCGCTCGACTGATTGCGAGATTGCAATGTCTGTGTGTGTGTGTGTGTGTGTGTGTATGTGCGGAGTCGAGAAAAATCTGGGGAAAAAAGAAAGTCGCAGGAGGGAGGAGAAAGAGAGCAGGTAAAAATCTGCATAATGCCGCTGAGAGGCGACGCGGGCGATCTTCGAGTTGGGGTGAAAATTCGAGAGGGGCAAATAGAGGGCGGGTACTTGGTGGCGCTCTGTGACATTTCGGCAGCTTCGAGGGTCACCTCGAGGGTCACATTGTTTATTTTGAGTTTTTATTTTCTTGCAAGAGAGTATGTACATCGTATTACAGAGTGATGAAAATGTATATTCTCCTATATAATCTTGTAATTATCAAGCTTTATTTTTCAGCTTGCGATAGACACAATTTGATACTTGTTATGCGAAGAAAAAAGTAATTGCCTTATTTCATCATCCTCTTGGCTGAGAGTGTTTTGCACAACGTTCGTTGCATTTTGATTTTGTTTCTCCATTAATCAAAGCTTCGCGATAAGAAACTTGAAAATATACTTAGTAGCAGAATGAAGAAAAGTAGAAAACGTGTTGAGAAAATCAATTTAAGGAATCATGAGTTATGTATATTGAACACTAGATCTTTGGAATTTCTGTTTGGAATATATGGAGCACTTGCGAACCTATTTACATGAATACGAAATGTCAGTGACTCTCGCTTTAATAGAAATTCATTTGTAATGTATAACGTTTGTAGGTTTAATAATATGTTCTATCAAACCCAATTCCACTTTAAACTCAACATACCCTCGCTCAGAATTTATCCTATCCATTCCTATACACAGACCTCGATTGTCCTCGAATGAAGAAATCAGCCGTCAGTGCGATGCAGCAGCAACTGCACCGCGCCGAGAATCTCGCAGCTAAAATCCATGTTATTCCTCGGAAGCGAGTCTCTCTCTGGCGGTCAAAGGCACCGAGAATCCCCCGTTTATTTGCATTTAAACGATCTTCCGGGGGCCCCCGCCGCCGCCTCTGACAAATGAGACCGATATTATCGAACAATCGATTGCGCGCTGCAAATTTCTAAATCAGCATAGCGGCGCTGCACACAATCGCGCGGGAGAGAGGAGAAGCCCGCTCGCATGCCGCAGGTTCTCCCGGCCGCGTGTATCTACAGAAGCGAACACCGCGTGTATTCTGCCGCCGCGTGCCTCTCTCTTCTTTTCTGCGCTTCTGTTTCTCCTCGACTTATTGTTGTGTACGCGCTGGTTGTTCCTCTCTGTGTTTCTGTCGTTCCCCCTTCGCTGCGGATGCGGATTCTCCCGCGACTTCCTTCGGCCTCTTTCCCATTATAAATCTTCCCTGGCTACGTCTTAATATCATCGCGCTTCTGCTCTCACAAAGCTTCGGCTAAGACGTTACTGCGGGTTCGCGACATTTGGAACAGGCGACAAAAGTGTACTGCATCCGTCGGGAAAATTCCATCTCAAACGACGAATTTTCCCCGCCGCGTCCGATCGCATGAGCCTCAAACTCCCGCGCCCGATGCTCCCTGAAGCATGTCCCGTCCGTCCGTCCGATTCCTGCCAGAATCAAGAGTGCGCGTCGCGTCGCCCAGGTGCGCGCACGGGAGAGGAAACTCCACTGCGTTGTGCGCGGCAATTATAATATTTCCTACGTTGAGAAAGAGAGGATGGGCTTGGCTGACACTCTGACAGCCGCACCGCTCGAATCTATATACATGCACAGTCAAATGTTCCACGCTTGCCTGCGCGCACAGCTCGTATGTGCTGTGCATGTGCAGGCGGGCTTCTTCGTTACCTTGCCCCGCGCGCTAACAGTAAATCCTATTGTGTGTACCGCAGCTTCGAGCGCGCGCGCGCGTATGCGTTGCTTTTGATCTTCGCCGGTCACAATGGGAGCGTTCGCTTGCGCGCTTACGGGAATTATTATATCGATGCAGAGACGCTTTTCGTGACATTTTTCGACGCATCAGCTGCGGAGTGAGTAATCCACAGCGAACGATTCGCTCGACGAGGGAACGTTAATGATATCGCCTCGCGCATATGTGCCGCGGCGCGCGCATCAAAGTTCGCAATTTGCTCGATAATACGCGTGCAGAGCCTGCACGCATACTCGATCTCTTGGCGCGTGTAACAACAACATAAGCGCACTTGCGGTCGCGCGCGCGCAAACCGAAATCTCATTATTACGAGACAAAGAGTCGGCGATTAATCATCGTCACCCGCGAGAGAGAGAGAGAGAGAGAGAGAGAGAGAGAGAGAGAGAGAGAGAGACCGGCGCGGATTGATAGCTCCGAGCGGAAATACTCCGCGGGAAGAGTGCATCGAGCGAGCAATAATAATTTCTTAATAAGAATTCAAGCGGACGCGCGAAGAGAAGAGGGAGACGACGTCGCGGAGAGTCGAGGGAGTAAGGACGAGAAAAAAGAAAGTGAGCGATGGGCAATCGTGTTTGACCAGTAGCCTTTTGTTCTCCGGCGGCTGTTGTGTGCCGAAGCGGACTTCTTTTTTACGAGGGTGCGAAAGACGCGACGCCGCGGCGGGCGACTGTATGCAAAGAAGCCTCGGTGGAGCGAGCGCTTTTTGTCGCTGCGGGTGACGGAGACCCGCTGCCCCACAACGTAGATTCTCGCGAGGATAAGTTATTCGGCTTGCTTTTACGCGCTTATTGTCGCGATGGGAGCTAGGAATATAGGTGTAGTAGGAAGGAAACATCGAATAAAAAACGAAGGCGAAGAGCCGAGAAAATTCCAAGGGGTAGGCAAGCAGGCATCCGCGCGCAGTTTACTCCGCAACGAGGAAGCCGCGGTTTGGCGGCACAGGCGCACACAGAGAGCGGAGAGAGAGTTGGCGAGAGGAAAACTGCGATTATTAGCCCGTGTGGATGGATTCGAGCGATCGATAATGCTCGCGACGCGCGCTCGTCGTGACGGCGTCATAAGCCGTGATTCCAGGATAGCACGCGTGTGAAAGACAGAGAGGAGAGCTCGTGTACGGTAAGTATAACCGCGTCGCGATGCGTGAGAACATATCGGATAGTGGAGAGCGTTTGACGGCAATCCGGAGTCCGTGTATGTACCGATTTCGTAATCGGTAATGCGTCGTGATTGCAGACTATTTTTTTTTTAATTTTACTTTGTCTTGAGTGACTCTGCGGGAGCACGAGTGTGACGAGTCTAAAATTTTCAACAGCCGCTTGGATGTTAGTTACAGGAAGGATACGATGAATGTTAGCTGAGATGAATTAAAAAATCAAATCAGTAAGAGATGTCGGTGAACTCAGGTAGTTATAGCATGAGCAGTCCCAGCAATCCATTGGCAGAAGTCTGTCTTATTTGCTTCTTTTAGAGTTATGAAAGTTTTTGTGTCATTAATTATTCGCGTGAGTATTTAATCCGCTTTATTGATAGATCATCTTTGTCAGATGAAATTATCTGCTAATACTTTATACAGATATTTGGATAGAATAAGAGCTGCTATTTCACCTGTTTCCCAAAACGCACTTCTCAAATATTTGGAAATAAAACAATAGAAATTAACTCAGAAACTGGCAAGTTCTTGTGTTAAACTCCTAAGAACTTATCAGTTTCTGAATTAATTTCTACCAGAGGGAAGGGACTTTATTTATTCACAGCACATAATTAATAAATAATAAAATCACTCACAGATTATAGTTTTTCGAATGGACACGATGATATCATGTTAATCATCACAATTCTACTAAATTCGCATGTACTAAGTCGATCCTTGAGTATACGTTCGTAATTTCACGGTTATTAATTCAACGTTAGTCGTTCGCAAAAATTTTAGCCAATCACGAGGAACCCGTTGATGCGTGAGAAAAAAACCTCGGACGAACCTCGCATTACGCTCAATCCCGATAAAAATGATTCCCGCGAGCAGTGACAAGCCGAGGGCATTTTCGCCTACAAGTAGCTCGATCCTCATCCCTCGGCCGCGAGAGAAGCAAAAGAAAGCCGCGGAAAAATGACGCGCCGCACTACCTCATTATGTTCCGCATCAGCTTTCCATCCTCACGCGTGTATATGGGCCGTATACGTATAGATACATGCGAGTATAACGAGAGAGAGAGATAGGCGCACGCCAATCTTTCATTACACGTCCTATAGAGTGTGCAGAGGAGAGAAAGAGAGGAAAGATGGCGGCGGATGCCCGACTCGTTTTCACGAGTCAGCGCGGCAGAGAGCGCAGATGCGATCGAGCGCCTATAGTAATTACGGGCTTCGCGGGTATCTCGAGAATCGCCGCGAGATGGTGAAGACACTGAAAAATCCGCAGGGAAGGATTAATTTTCTCCGTCTCGCTCGCTTGCCTGCTCTGTACATAGCTGCTGCTGCTGCTGCATCACGACTCGCGAGCTCGATGTGTGCAGTGTATACCTATATACGGGATTTCATTTTCTTCTTTATTTTTTACTGCCGCTGCTGCGCACTTTTTGGTTGGTTCGGCTCGCATGTGCAGGACACGAGGTGAGCAGCGGAGAAAAATGGGCGGAATATGGTTTCTCCTCTCTACAGTGAAAGCGAAGTTTTCATCTGGTTGTGCGACGAGAAATAATTATCGAGCAGGACGATGTGTGCTTAGACATTTATTAGCTATGCTCTAGCCTGTACTTTCAAAGATTCTCGTAAAAAGAATAACTCGTTAACCCACTGAAGCATTTAAAGCGGAGAAAAAAGACGAGAGAAAGAAGAGTGTAATGAACAATCCAGCGCGTACAGCAGTAGGCGCAGGCGGTGATATTCGCGCTGGCAAAGGCCCCGCGTCTCTCTTTGATCTCGGCTGATGGACTTAATTCCTGGCGGCATTGTAGTCGCGAGCGCCAGCGCCCACAGGTGGTCCGAGATGATGGATGTCGAAGCTGCTCTCGCAGCTCACGCACGCAGGTATATAAGCCAGGTAGCAGACAACACTCCGCAGGGGGCACTTCTCACTTCGCTCTGCTCTCGCAATCAAACTGTCACTATACAAGCCACTAAGGTACACTGCGCTTTGTGCTGCTCTCTCTCTCTCTCTCTCTCTCTCTCTCTCTCTCTCTCTGCGCGAAAGGAGTATACACAGCGCGCACAGCTCTCGTAATCAAAGCTGAATGGCAAAGGCTGCGCGAACCGTGTGTTATGCTACATTGCGATGATGGTATTGTTCGGGGTGAGTGACTGCGTTGAGTAATGAGATTCGGAAGGTCGGTTGGAATTTGACAGTGGTATTGTCTTAATAAAGGTTGGTGTACGGGTCGGGCTAGACACTCTTTTTTTTATACAAATTTTATTTGTCGCTTGCGCTTGTAAAAAATTTGCCAAAGTTGTGATTTACACAAATTCTACGTGTGTTAAAGGGACCATAATACAAAAATTGAAAAATTCTGTGAACTTCAGTAGAATTCGCCGATAATTTGCGTTTTTTCATTCCAATTCAGAAAAAGGTTTTTTATAGAAATTTCTCGATGCATCATTTCTTTTGTATTTTAATTTTTCATCTATATATACGATAGAGCAAAATTAAACCAATTTAATGAAAACACATCAAAAGAATTTTTTAAACATTCTATAATTGTATGACAAGATCCTCAACAACGTTAGAAATTAGTGATCTTGTGGCAAACATAAATTAACGTTACTAAGTTACGTACTTCGATTCCTCGAAAGAAGTTATTCGCTTTCAGTGAATCAGTCAAACGGATATCCCAAATAAGAAAAGTTGAATTTTTGATTCTTATGAAGGTTATATAGCGGCTGTGCCTAAAAATCGTATCATTTTTAAAAAAATCTATTTTTGTGTACAATTTTGGATAAACTCAATAAATTAAGTATTTGTACTTAATTTCTATAGCATTGCGAGAACTTTGTAGTATTAGCATTAGTTAATATTTCATATATACGCCGTTGATCAGTAATTTTTTTAAATTTTGTTTCTTTGAATTGTATTTAATTTTTGTATTTAAATTTTTAGTCACTATAGTAAAAAGTAGGTGGCGCTTGGGTACTTTCTTATGATCCTTAGCGAAATCTGCGAGCCAAGTCTAGAATAGCGGTGTGCCACCTATGCCAAAATTATCTTGTTAGGAATGCTTCACCAGCTTACAACACTAAACTTAGAATGTATTCATTTGGAACAGTGATTAAAGGCTTAAGTCCGTAAGATAAAAATTTTGTAATTTGGTTGGCATCGTTGATTAGTCCCTAAATCTCAAATCAGCCAATTAAAATGATTGTATAAAGAATTTTATTTTAACTTGTTTATTAGTTTTTGGTGTTTTCAAAAAGAGTAAATATTAATACCTTTTGATTTATACTTTAGAAGCTATATTAAATAAATTCAAAAGAATTTGCATTGGGTCGTGGTTTTCAATTTTACAAGATACGGATTCTCTAATAGCTTCTGAACTTTCGATCAAAACCTATTGATATGTACTGTTTTTGAAAATGTTAAGAACTGATAAATAATCTTATGAAATATAATTTATTTTATAATCATACTAATAGGGAACAGACATGGTTCTGCTATATATACATATAAATACTTATATACAGTAGAAAATAGCATAAGAATACGTTATACGTCAATTTTTTGCTGATTTAATATCTCTAGGCCCTATTATGATTAATTGAAAATTCTTTTGTTTGAGTAGTTTTTAAAACGGCAGCTCTCCAATTTGGCGGCTCAAAGGATAAAGACCTAACCTAACGTACGGGCGTTTGAGTACATAAATTCAGTCATCATGAATCTATTTTGCTTTTGAAGCATTATCTCTCATCTCTATTATTATTTAGAGAAAACAATAAGGTTATTTTATCCTTCTTAAAATTGAGAACAGAGAAAAGTGAAGCCGACTAAAACGAGTTTTGATTGGTGGCCTGAAAAAAGGCGCAAAATTTTAAATTTTAGATTTTTGATGGGATTTTAGAGTTTTGTTTAGAAAAAAAAAAATAAATTATGTTATTGTGTTCTTAATTATTATTACTATTGTGTTAAAAAAACATAAATGAAAATAAATATCATTAACTTTTGCTGTTAATTATAGTTTTAATTGTAATTCGGTTTAGATTTTCAGTTTGAGGTTATAACCTCAAAATAAAAACAGCATAATTTACTTTTGTAGTTTTTGTGAGAAGCACTTTCTACTATAACACATAAATAAATAAATATATATTATATGTGTGTGCCTAATATAAAACCATTGTCAATTTAGAATATATAAATGTTTTATTCTCAAAGAATATGGAAATACTATCAAGCGCTTTAATAGGAATTTGCAAAAATTTAACAAAATTAAGCAGCTGTTATATTTGTTTTGGTGCATGCGTGTATATTATTTGAGGAGACAACTGCTTTTACAAAAGTCTTATTACGTACCCTTAAGATTATTTAGAATGATGACTTTGAATCAGTTACTATATACAAACTAAAAATGTTGGCTTTTGTTGGAAAATGGTCTAAAATATAATTTCAACTAATTAAAGTGGTAAAAGTGCAAGTCAAATTACAACTTATTTTTTAGTTCTGAACATTTCAAAATACTCTGCAACTTATTAAAAAAAAGAAATTCGATGAAAATGAAAAGTACGCGTACCAAAGATTTTACATGATTTCTGTTTTTCAGTAGCTTCACTATATGGATCAGAATTATATGATATATATTTTAGGAAATATTGAAAACTGAAAAATAAGTTGAAATTGGACTTAATCTTTTGTCACTTGAATTAGCTGAAATCATATTTTTGACCATTTGCCGACAAAAACCAAAATTTTCAATTTTTATTTAAGCTCATTTGTAAATTATTCTGAATGATCTGATGGGTTTGTGGTGAGTTTTTTTTAAGACAATAATTAAAATCACTTCTGATCAGTCCAAACTTATTTTTACAAAGAAATAACATCATAAGGTATCAATTTATAGTTTTAAAGCAATTTGTGTCAAATAATGTACATGCATTAAACCAAAACAAAATTGTTCTTATAAAATAGAAATCTACTGTTATATTTGTTTTGATGTATGCACCTGTATTATTTGAGAACAATAACTGATTGTATATAACAGCTATATGAAAAAATCTTACTTTGCACCCATAAGATCATTCGAAATGATTTAGAATCCGTTACAATAAAAATTGAAAATTTTGGCTTTGTTCGGCAATTGGTAAAAAATATGATTTCAGCTATTTCAAGTAATAAGAGGATAACTCCAATTTCAATTTATTTTTAAGTGTTTAGCATTTCCAAAAACACATTATATCATATAGTTCTGATCCATAGTCTATAAGCTATTGAAAAAATGAAATTTTGTGAGACTAAAAAGTACGCGTATCAAAGATTTTATATGATTTCATTTTTTCAATAGCTTATTGACTATATGGATCAGAAATATCTGATATAATACTTTTTTGGAAATGTTAAAAGCTGAAATTGGACTTATCATTTTATTACTCGAATTAGCTGAAATCATTCTAAATAATTCTATGGGTGTATGGTAAGTTTTTTGCTTCCTTTCTTACTGAAAATATCGTTTTCCTGCGGAACACGATAATTGGAGTAAAAAGGCATGAATCAAGTTAAAATTTTAGATTCATTTAGTATTTTATATGGTATCTTGATCACGTTCTTTGGGCTGAGGTTCAATAGGTCAATTAGATTTTAAGTTATTTAAGATTTAATTTCTTACGAAAATTTTTTTTAATTTATCATAATTTGGTAACTAAACAGGGAAACACTGTTTAAAAACTATCATGATAATAGAGAGTAAAATGAACTATATACCCTATAAATTTTAAGTAATTCATATGTCAGATACCGAGACAAAAATAGTGGAAAAAATGTTTTTCTATGGGACATGCGTTAACTGCAGTAAAAAAGAGTGAGACATGTTGAAAATTTAAAATCATGTAGGTTTTTGTGGTATTTCGAGTCCTTTTACTAGGCGCTCATTTAGGTTCATTAGATTTTGAGATATTTAAGATTGCATATGTAGTGTTGTTGGAGTTGATGTGGGGTATGTAAATAAGAATGAACGTCTCTTATACACTAGATGCTGATTGTCATCAGAATTGAATTATTTTAATTATTCATTTATATTTAATATCTATTTCTCAGATAGATCATAATGTCGCGCGCGCGGGGCGCGCTAAATGTCACTAGTGTATTAAAATTTACATGCGTTTATAATACATCCATATATATTTTCATTCTTTGCGCCGCCATATTATCACGCGAGTTCTCAATAGTTTAAATGTATCATTAGGAAACCGAATTTTCAAAACAATACCACTTAACAAATATTGCAGTAAAAATCGTGACTCTTGTACTTTTCTGTAAGATTTATCCTTAACTTGATTTTAAAAAAGGTTTTAAAAAATCATGTCTGTTCCCTATTGGCAGATTTGAGTTTCTGGTCCTAATCACCAATTCCAAGCAAAATGTGAAATTTTTATTTAGCTATTTTAGGCCCTTTTTATCTCATGTACTCGACAATCCATACTGAGTTTTCCGATGCGTATATTTTGAGTTTAGTTTTGTTAGATAAGATATTTTGCACTATTGTCAGGTTAATATGAACAGTATGTATTAATTCGTTTACTCAAATATATGAGTGAATGATATCAAAGTCGCTCAAATGAAATCAACCGAATTACACGCATATCATATAAACTTACAGATAGTGAAGTAGGACTGTATCAAATATAACTAATTCAATTATTAATAAAATTGAAACTAATTTATTAGATCGTGATTATGCTAATCTTTTAACCTCGAATTAGCGTCTCTACCCAGAATTTTCAGCATATTTTGCCCGAGTGCCGTTGCCCGTGGGAGGAGTTTCTGTGCAAAATCTTGGATAATATTTTGCAATTTAATTTGGCAACACCTAGAGTAAAGGTGCTACATTATCTCCCGGTATCGGAAATTGAATGTAGTACTTTTACTCAAGATGTTACCAAAAATAGCATTGGAAGGTAAGATGGTGGTGGTGGTGGCCATAGCAGTTCTTTACCTCCCTCGTAGCATAATAAACTATTAATAATGCATTAATGTATTGAATTGTACATGTAGCAACATAACAAAAGAACAGTAGCGAATATTATGCGAATGAACAGCAATTAAAAAAATGGAAACTAAAGGTGGTAAAATTGATAATAAATTCTTGTGCCGAATTGAGAATCTAAAAAAGATACACATGTCAAATTTTGAGATTTATAATATTACACAATTCACAAGATCCCACGCCTGGATTCAAAAACATTGCGGTATACATACGCTCCCTCACACACACACACACACACTGATACATACGGACATTTTCTATAAACACGTGATTCGAACTCTGAAAAATTGAGGATGCATTTTTCTAACTCGCTTTTGATCAAGTCAAAAATGTTATCATTACAAAGCTTCCTTTAGAAGGAAAAATATCAATAAAACTTTTAATACGCGTTCTAGCGGAATCGATCGCACATCAAAAGTCTCCGAATTCACCTTCTCGCTCTCCACTCCCCTAGCTCACTCACGTCCACACTCTTATCCGAAATCGTTCTCTCAGCGCCTTTTTAAGGAACGAAAACCATATCGACGACGTAAATAATGATTACGTGGGAGTGCCGAGCCCGCAGTTCGCCTCGACGGTCCGCGAGAGATCGTGGGAGAATCGAGGCAGGGGAACAAACCAAGAGAGAGTGAGAGAGAGAGAGAGAGAGCCAAGTCGAAAGGTGCACACTCTGTACTCGCACATGGGCGAGGCTCGCTCGCGAGAAAAGCACGCGGTCCAAAAATGGGCGAGCCGCGCCATGATATCGCGCGCACAGGAAGCGATTTGTCTCGGATCTTCCCGCAATTACGGCGATGTGTAAGAGGCTACTTTTCTTTCTCTATTGAGAGAGTCTATACACGACCTTGTGACTGCGTGTCATCCTCTCGTCGTAATTTATTTATATTTCCGTTTGGCACGAGTTTCGCAGACGAAATTCAGGCGGAGAGATGCTCCGATTTCGATGGCAGATACGGCACGCGTAGTCCTTTTCTGGTGCGACGTCGTCATCGTCCTCTGTCCCGAGACAATGAGTGTGACTCTTTAAGGCCAGGGATTAATACCTGTTACCAGCCGCTGAAATAACAATCCCTGAAAGCCTCGAGAGAGTCGATGCGATTGTCAGAGATGACGGTGATTCTTCGCCTCTTTGTGCTGCTCGTGTTTTATTAAGATGGAGCAGCGATCGGATTAGCGTTTGAAGACTGACCGCCACTTCTCCCGCGCTACAGAAGGCCATTTATGACTAACGACCTAATAAATGCATTAGTTTTATTAATGTTGTATACAACAACTTTACATTTCTAAATTTTCTAAAAAAGTTCGATCTTGAAAACAAAAACAAGAGCTAGTAAAGTATATTACACCAAACATCTCGAAAGTTAGCATATTATTACTGTGCAGAAAATTGTACTAATCATGTAAAATTTTCAAGAAGACAGCCGAGTGAGAGAAAGAGTAGAAGAGGAGAAATGGCTGAAGTAGTGCGGGAGCGTCGAGGTAATTTGCTTGTTGGGATGTTAGAAGAAAGGGCGGGTCGCATTCCCATGACAACGGTTATAGCCAGCGAACTAGTGTATAGAGTCTATACATATAGAGAGTGGAAATAAAGCCAGTGCGATTTTCGCCTATAATGAAATGTTTCGACCACTTTACGCGAAGATGTTGCGGCCAATGTAACTTGGACGTAATAATTTCTATACGGCTCTCAAAAGTTTCACGGAGTTGTAATTGGGATCGTATCGTAAAAAAGAAATGCGTGCGGTATTAATTAGTATTTAACGGTATAGCGCGTTTCTTCACGTGGATGGTACATAAAAGTAATGAAACTTTTGAGCAGCAATTGGCGAAATGAATAATTCAGTACACTGACTCGCATGACATCAAATTGGAAGTGACAAAAAAAAAAACACTAAAAACAGCGAATCTGATCTCGAGTCCCGAACGAAGTTTTCGCCACGCGCAGTAACTTGGAGTAAATAGCATTCGATCGCCCGTATTTCAACAACTTCGAAAGTCATAGTCCACAAAACGAAAAGCAAATAAAAATAAAGCTCTACTTCTCGGACGAAATTATATTGGAAGAAAAATCGAGCGCTGCAGAGCTTGAACGCGACCAATCCGAGAAAGAGCTCTTAGCTAAGCGTCGCCAAGAGGAATTAACGTCTGGAAACTCTCCGTCGCTTTCCAGCATCGCGGAAATAAGTAGAAGATTCCTCGAGCTTCAGCGCTAGCTAAAGCCGTCGCTTCGTCAGTGTGACGTCGCGTCGCCGAGTCGTTTCTCTCCTAGACTTCGCAGCAGCGCTCGAGGCTTCTCTGTAAATGTATCGCAAATTGTCACGAGCGAGTGCTTAATGCGTAGGGTGGTGACGGGACTCTTAAGGTTGCCTAGTGCAGCACAGCCATGGGGAGCGACATTTCTCGCGATTTTCCGCGAGCGTAAACCGTCGTTCATCGACGCGTCAACCTAATGCGTTCGTAATGCCACGGGAAGAAGGAGGAGGGGAAGATAATCGACCATAAATCCATCTTCAAATTTGGCGTGCGACACTCTGTCTCTTGCACTCTTAAGCTTCTATATATGCACGTTTCGCGGATTTCGCGTAAATGCTGCAAAGAGCTGTTTTGAGCCGCTGGGGTGGAGCGATTTTGTTCGGAAGCGCTTGAGGTGGAGAGTATGAAGAATTCTAAGATTTTTAGTTTGTATTTTGAAATTGTTTAAAGCAACGTTGAACCTATATCGGTCTTATAAAATTGATAGTTAAGATTCATTAAAGATATTTTAATATACAAGTTGAATGATCAGCAGATGAATGATCGGCACTTTCGTAGATTTTTTCAGAAGCAATGGCTTAACAACTATTATATTGTAATAAATTTATCATTTTATTTCCGAGAAGAGAATTCTTCTTCCATCATCGTACATATTGTTATACGGATCTGAGAAACCCTTTATAATTACAACTTTTTTTAACAAACAAATTTCTGATAAAGATTCATTACAACAGAGCCAAAATAGAACGAACGAAAACTTCGCAAAACTGAAGCTAATGATCGACCACCAAAACTCGGGCATCTCAACCTCTCAGCTCTGTTTATATACCTCACCTCGAAACGCACGAGCTTACACATATCACCGTCTCACCGCAGCACAGCGCCGGCATTACAAGTGCGTGTAATCGAAATTTCGGTGATTTCGCAGTGAACGCACACTCTCGAGGGCTACATGGAGTATACCTATACACACGCGCGTGTACGGGAGAGTGTACTATATAGTGTATACATATATATACACACGCAGCGGAGCTACTGCGGCTGCTTGTCGGCATAATAATGGCAGTAGGGTCGCTCTCGGTTGCCCTCAAATCATCGAGGGTGTGAGGGTCAAATGACGTTCGGCCATGCGGAAGTAACGCGATAATGGCATCCGCGCTGCCGTCGCCCCGCGTGAAAGCGCCGGCCTCTGCGCGAGCGCGTGCTTTGATGTTTGCCTGAGCGACTCGTCGCTTGTCTATTGCTTCGCGTTTCATTCGCTTTTTTTTGCGATGATTCTTTCAATTTTTCGTTGAATCAACTCGTTTGCATTTCGTTTGTAATAAGTAGTTTTGGTTCACATTCAAGCTCTTTGATTTTCCGATTATCATTTCTGTACAAGCGAATGTTTTTTACAATTTCACATTTTCACTCCAACAACTCCGTCACAAAATCAGCGCGTAAGGTTACACAGCCTCCCTGGGCGATTCAGACACCTAATGATCTCTTAATAGTCGCAGGATGAAATTGCATTATCACCCGAGTCCTACTGCGAGCAAACAAGTCGTCCGTCGGCTGCAAGGGCGCACGCGCCACGAAAATCATCTCAGCGGGAGGTCTTCTCTTTCCGTCTCTCCATCCCATCGGTATACACAGAGACGTCGTCGAGGTCGCGTGTCTCTCTCTCCCTTGGTAGAGCGAGATATTCACTCCGTTACGTCCATACATACGCGCGGCCCGAGCCGACGACGGATAGAATAAGGCGAGAGCGAGAAGGACGCGGATAACGACGCTCTCTTGTGTGTAGCGAGAGGAGAGAGAGAGAGAGAGAGAGAGAGAGAGAGAGAGAGAGAGCCGGTAATCTTCCATTCAGAAAAGTTATCCGGGCATCCCCCAGGTTAATTCGCTACTTGCATTCCACTCGACGGACACATACGTGAATACGCCAGTCAGCCGTAAATAAATGGCCGACCATTGTTCAATCAGCCGTTTTATCGCGCGCGCATTCGTTTGGGCCTCCTTCTTCTTCTTCCCTGTACGCAGATCCGCGAATATCTTCTCTTCGCTCGAGAGAAGATAATTTCGACGGATCAGTCGTTTACATGCTCGTTCGAAGAGCCGCGTGTAATACATACACACATTTTGTTGAGAATCTCTCGTCCGACTCTCAGCTGATTACATAATGATGCTTATGTATACTCGTGTCACTGTGGCAACCGCACATACAGTCGTCCTCTGCTCTCCTCTCCGAAATTTCGCGTAATTACATAGCGTTTCGCGCATCGCACAAAAGCATGCGAGAGCGAGAGGTTCGTTTTTCGAAATTCCAACTCGCGGCCGCAAAAAACGACGCGTCGTCCCCAGTATATACGCCGTGTAGCTGGCACGCAAAGAGCCGAAGTAAAAAACGAACTAGGTACAGAGAGCAAAACGAAAATCGTGGCACTGTGTTCTCCCTTCGGATTTTCTCTAAAACGACCCGAGAATGTATATATGTGTATACTTGTATAGGGTCTCGGCTAGTCTCGTTTTTTCCCTCTTCTCGTCCGCGGGGGCATTGCTATACGAGAGAAAGAGAGGAGTAACCACAGGTCTCTCTCTCTCTCTCTCTCTCTCTCTCTCTCTCTCTCTCTCTTGCGCCAATTATCCGTACGAAGACGCGACTCGTGCGCACACACACGAGGATTCCGCGAAGGCAATTGGGCTCGTCGGAATCACCGGGCCGCCCGGTGTCTCTCTCGCTCTCTCACGCCAGAGAGCCGAAAGACGCTGCTGTAGCTTCGTTTGAATCCGCTGCTACCGCTGCTGTTACTACTGGGGAGGATCGATAAGCCCAGTCTCTCTGACCCTTTTTCTCCGGATAGTGCAGGCTCTCTCTCTCTCCTCTTCTGCCATTGTGTGCTTGTCTATAGGTTGCTCGCGCGCAGTTTCTCTTTTATTTTTCGATGATATACACTCGCGAAAGTGGCGGAATTTTTAAAAACGCAATTAGCCCCGCAAGAGAGTAGCGCACGCGTCGTTAAAAAAGTTACAGCTGTCCCGTCCGGCAAATTGCCCGCGAACCGCTGCCGAGAGGAGACAATTGTGTGTCTCTGCTGAGTTACACCGAAAAAGGAGAGGGCTCGAAATATCGATTATTCCCGCGTGTGTAGTTTGCGCGTCTTCTCGCTCCTGCGGTTCTTCCGATTTTCGCTCTCGCTCTAGAGCCGTGTGTAACCCTCCCGGTGTCGGTAATGACAATCATTATAGAAATGATTGTAGCCGGCGGAGCGACTCGGCCCGCGTTCGCTCCTCGCTGTTATAGTGTAGAGCCGAGCGACGATAGCCTAGTCGGGGAGAGAAGCCTTCGGAGAGCTCGTCTCTCGCTCTCTTGGTCTATACTTGGGGGATGGAAACCGGCAAGTCGGCTGCGGAGCTTCGGTGGGAACGGATTGCGCCCTGTCACAACCTCCGTTGCTGCTGCTGCTGTTCAGTCCGTGTGTGTGTGTGTGTGTGTGCCACTGTGAGATTGTTAAAAGTGTTGTCAGAGTTTAGTGTCGGAAAATTTCGCAATAAGACTCTGCCGATAATTCGCGAAATTGAATCGCCGGCGCTTTGGGAGCGCGCGAGTACGTCTTTTCCAACTAATCCCGGCGTATGCGTTGCGCGAGTCCAGGCTCGCGATTAAAGCTCGCGCTAGTTGCGCGCATAGGAAAATTGCCGCTCATTACGCTAAGCAATGGCCGCGCGCGTTGCTGTGACTCATCGACACATGAGAGCAATCTGAGAAACGATCTTGGCGAAGGCAATTCCGCGCTACTCACAAGTGTGTGCGAGTCGTGAGCGCGCCATTGGACAAATTCCCGGTATCGCGTATACAAAACAATGTTTTCGATTGATGGAAGTGTGAGGTAATGCGCGCGTTGGTTTTTCACGGATGTGTGCCGATTGGAGAGCTGCCAGACAGTTCCTCTTTCCCGCCACACCGCGAGATTACGGCAATTATGCGCCGAGCGCTTACTTATCGCGCGTGCGAGCGCTCATTATCCACGGCTGTAGTTCCTGGAGTTTCGGATCGGATTTCTTCTTTCGCGCTTTTCGACATATTCGTATATTGTTGTTTATACATCTCGCGCGATTATTCAGAACTCCGTCTGCGAACGGAGTCTTCATGCGCGCGTGATTAAAATTGATGTTTGTGTATCTCGTTACGGCGGTGTAATCGATCAGTGGAAAGCCTTGAATTACTCGATTCTAAAAGTCATCGTGAAAATCAACGAGGGAAGAAGAAAGTCCGTACTTTCCGAAGTTTTATACGCGCGTGCGCGATGGCTTTTTATCGTTCATCAATAAAAATGCGTGCATTCGTGGGAAGTTCCGGATTCACGGAAGCGAGCTATAAAATGCATTATTTATCGCTCTTCCATGCAAATCATGAGCTGCGTCTGTGCGGTTTTTCAAAATATTAGCACACTTCTCGGAAAACGTAAAAGGTGCGGCTTGTTATTTCCACGCTTTTTACGCATAGAATTATAATCGCGTAGAAAAATGCATATAAAAGTTTCACGCATTATTGATGAGTGAGCCGCTTTTGCAATTACAGAATCGTTCACGGAGGACTTTTTCCGTTCCGCGCACGGGGAAAGCCTCGGCGCGCAATCGAAAAAGCCCGATGTACGTCGAATGTAAATCTCTGGCGGTTCGCGTTCCGGCGATACGTATACACTACATAGTTCAGCTCGCTCTCGTTCTCGTAACAGCGATTTTTACGAAAATCATTGCTCTCCGCAGTGCTCTATACTCCGAGGTTTTTTTGCAGCTGGCCTGCGCGGTTAATAGCTGCCGCTCGGCTTCTCGCATATTTAATGCTCAGCTCGCTAGCTCTGCTAAAAGACACAGAGCCAGAGCGAGAGCGAGAAACAGTTGCACTACTGCATACCCGTAAAACAGTTACATACATTTCCTACTCCTTTTTTTCGCCGACGGCGCTCGCGCAGAGTATAGTCGAAATCGAAAGCATAGAGCCGCAAGCCGGGCTGTGCTGCGCGCGAGCGCGCGCACGTGCGATAATAAAAGAGGCGAAAAATAAACGGCTGAAAATTCCCTCGGCGGATTTCACGGCGGAGCTCCATTTTCGGAGCCGCGAGCATAAAGCGGGCTTCCGAGAAAACTTCTTGCCGCGCCGCGCAGCTCGGCTCTCTCGCGAAGGATGTATATGTATGTACGTATACATGTACGACTCGTGCGGATACCTATATCGCGGGGCTACAACATTTCTACATGTATATAGCCGAGCGCAAGAGAGGCCTTCTTTCGCCGAGGGAAAATATAATGATGGCGAACGCGAGAGAGCTGCTCCAAGGCTCGCGCGCGCGAGCTCTCGCGTTGGAAACCAGCGATAAGGAGGGAGTGTCTACTGCTGCCATAATGATAGCCCTGTACGCCTCTCTCTCTCTCTCTCTCTCTCTCTCTCTCTCTCTCTCTCTCTCCTGGCGATGTGCGCAACGTACCTACGCGTGTGTGTATACGTACATATGCACGTGTACCCATACGCCGCCGCTGCTTTACATATGTGCACGCCAGCGCATAATGTTTCCGGGTGTGTGTGCGCGCAGCCTCGTACCGTGGGCTTCGCGTGCTCGCGCGCTATAGGAGCTTCACGTGTGTGCGCGCGAGAAGCTGCTGTATCTTTACGCGCCTATCTTTATACATGCCGCGAGTGGAGCCCCGTGTGTGTGTGTGGGAGAGAGAGAACGGCCCACCAGCGGCGATCGCGTATCGCGAGGGAGCGCGAGAGACTCATGCATGCTGATGCGATGTGCCGTATGGTGTATATCTCGGGCTGAATTTCTCAAGCCGTGTATAGCCCGCTTCGATTAACGCACTGGCTCAGAGCTGCTTTGTCGTACAAAATGGCTGCGCGCGGATTCCTTGCCGCTACCAGCACGTGTGGGAGTGTATAGCCGAAGCTCGCGATATTCCTTTGTGCTAACTGGCGTATTATAGGTACGGCTTCTATTTTGGATTTTATGCAGAGTACGTCCTGCCTGCAGCTTTTTTTTAGATCAACGAGGTAGTCGCTTTGCTCCCACGAATGAGCGTCTTCCCCTACCCGACCCTTTCTACTGATTGACCCTGCGCTTTTCTTTAAAACACAAGATGAGACAGCGTACCCCCTTCCTGCATCAACAGCGGAATCTCCGAAATTTCCAAAATAAATAGCGTCCCGCTCTCCGCAAACTCAGCTCTCTCACTTACAAGCTGGCAACACTCGTCGTACAAAAGAGCGTAAACGCTCGTCGGCATCAACACTCCATAGTCCGCGTTGCGGTGTATAATCCATGTATATTCCTTCGCCTTCGCTCCGGCGGCGCGCGTATATAAAAATGAAGATTTTTCGATCGAGCGCACCCTCTCCACGCTGTATACAGACGTCGGGCAGCCCTGTGCACAGCTCCGGCGCACACGTGAGCGCCCCGGCGATTGGCCGGAGCCGGCTCGGATTCATTAGCGTTCGAGCGCCGATTGGCCGGGGCTCGCTCTTCCTTTTGCACCGCCAGGCTCTGGCTATAATGACGTACTCTCTGCGCTTCTCTCTCTCTCTCTCTCTCTTTCTCGCTCGCTCCTTCGGCGCGATCGTGCATGGCAGATAGGCTTTCGCGTGTGTGCATGCACTACTCGCGAAAGGCGGAGACGAGACCGAGAGCTTGTGTGTGTGTGTGCGCGCGATGGTAAATGGGACCTGACCACGCTACCCTCGGCTGCAGCAACCTTTAGCCCTCTCCTATGTGTGATATGCCTTTGTTGGCGCTTCCTACTTTCGCCTCGGTGTGTGTACGTACGTGTAGAGAGAACGAATTTCGGGTAGGTGTGTGCCGCGCGGCGATCGGGGGGAGAGAAGGCGATCGGCCAGGCCAAGTTAAATTGGCGGATCGAACGTCGCTAAATTTCTCGGGCCTCAAATTGCACGTGTAGCACGGTTAGATCGAAACCGACGCGCCGAGTCTCGCTCTCTCTCTCTCTCTCTCTCTCTCTCCCTCTCTCTCTCTCTCGCGCTCTGCCCATTAACGGACTTCGCCCTGCGCCGTCTCGCTCGCTCTCCGGGAGAGAGAGGGATGGGTTGTACGTGCAGTCCTGCAGGTTTGGCCCAATATCCGGTTGCAATCGATTCGCGTCGATGGCGAATCTGCGATGCACAGCCGGCGCGTCTGACCTGATGAGATAGCTGCTGCTGCAGCTTATTTTTGGGAGAAGCCAATCGTTCCGCGATATTGGTTTTAGACCTGCGCTTCTCTCTCTCTCTCTGTTTCTCTCTTTTTTAGAACAATTGAGCGGCCAACCAGTTTCTCGGAGCTTCTCAGACGGGTCGTCGGGGGAAAACCGGCTCGAATGGAAAAATTCGCTCTCGAGATATATCTGCGGAGTGAGCCGTGATATTTTTCGCTACCCGACGCACTCGAAAAACTCGTTTTAATCGTCACGGCTTTTTGAATATACTCACAGCAGGAAATTCGCCGCCATCTTCCTTCCCAATCGTCCACTAAATTGTTGTCCTGGTCCCACCCAGTCGATTACCAAAAAAAAGAAGCAGCGCACACATCCGCACGACGCAGGTTACGCTCGCGCAAATTCGTCCACCACCACGTCACAATAGCGCAGACGGCGGACAGAAAGTGGATCGACAGTGTGGCTGCGGGACGACGGTATAGTACCAATTGTTCGCGAGACAATTGGTGTACACGAGGCGCCGAGGCTCATACTCAAAGTACCTTTAATTATACGTCGAGAGCGTCCTCGAGAGTTGCGACCCCATCCAAAAGCGCGCGTATGACCTCTCGCCGCTAACTCTTATACGTGTCACTCTCGGCTGGATTGGCCTATAGGGGCATACTGTGCGATTGTGCTCGCAAGCTAACGCACGCTTGATCGACGCGAATCCTGAACACAAAGACGAGTTCGAAAATAAATTTGCAATCTCGAGAAAACAATAACAATCTCGGTACTGGGAAAAATCCCGTGTATCGCATTCCTAAAAATAAAGCTAGCCATCAGCGCTGATCACAGTAATCGCGACGCGAAACCTCGTATCAGAGGCGACCGCAATCCCATCAAAACTTACATCACCCTAAAACAGCCAGCCGAGCGTGCGCGACATGCCTGGAGGCAAAAAGCACGCATTGAACTATACGCAGCATAGTTGCGTCGTCGCCCGTAAAATGGCTATTGAAAACGTGACTCTGCGCCGGCAAATATGGATCGCTCGCTCGCTCACTCGGCTGGCTGGCTGGGTTGGCTGGGCGGCGGGAGGACGGAGAGTCAGGACGGACGTTGCCATGGCAACAACGATCCCTCAGTAGCTGCTGCTGCCGCTGAACCTACCCTTCGTTCAGCTCTGCCCCCGCGCCGCCCCCGCGCTGCGGCTCTGGCTTCGAACTCCAAGACAGACAGCTGCGCTCAATGGGGCTGATATTCGTGACATGGAGGATATTTCAAGGATGGGATTGAAGACATCGAACGTGTATTATGTGAATGGAGAATTCCTTTATTTCAAATCGAAATAACATACAGCAAACATCGTATCAATTTGTGCCTTTACAGAATAAACCACATCGCGCGAAATTCACAAGGTCAAGCACGTTACAGCGTACATCTCGAAGAGAGCAAAACAGAGCAAAGCGAAGAGCTGGAGAAAAATGACTTCCGTGAAGCAGAACTCGATCCGAAAATCCATTCCAAAATCTCAGCGAGATGACCATACCGTCCCCCGATCTCGCGAAGCGACAGAAAACAAAAAAAGTATCGAAAGGACGCATCTAAATATCGGCGGGCGCTGGCCTGACGCGATTAGCATAATATCTCTGCGTTGCTCCTTTCGTATTCAAAGCGCGGAGCGTCGCCGCGTCGCCCGCGCGCCGTATAATGCCGGCACTACTCGCCACCGCCGTGTTTACACTAATGCTAGGTTAGACGACGCTCTCTCGCTCTCCTAAGATCGGCCATAATGAGCCTCCGATCGAATTAGAGGCGACGAAGCAAGAGACTCCGGCAGCAAGTTTTCAAAGTGTCCGTCGCCGCTGCCACCCAGCTATATATACATCATATCGCGCCATTATGCGAGAGAGCGCGGAATGTAGATGCTTCTCTTTTCGCCGCGTCCACCCTCCACTTGAGTTTTAATTCATTTCCAGCAGACGGGGACTCTGCGCTCTCGTGTAATTGCGTTCTCGGAAGGAGACGATTCTCGAAAATCGAGGTCACTCGATTATTCCACTATAGTATATATACATTCAGCGCTGAAGCTAGGACACTCGGCTTGTTGAATTCACTTTCGTGTATAGATGTAGGTACAGCAAATGCACTTTGTCACTCACGACGCTTCGAGTTGAGTATAAAATTTTCACGCTGTATCGAACTGGTACTTTGATCGCAACAGGTCCAAGTAAAACTTGTATATTACGAATAGGAACATGACTTTCAAGACAACTTTTACGATGAGATTTTCATCCAGGAGGTCCAACATTTTGTAGGTCGAGTAATGAGTTCGTTTAAGTCAGGTAATACGACATTCGTGCAAACGGAACAGAAGCCGACTGAAAATGTCTCCGGCGTGCGACGTTATGTGTGCTGTAGCTACATTATCAATATGGCAAACGCTGTAAGAGAATTCGATCGATACACGGAAAATATACGCAAATGGCTTTCGAAGGCCTGTTGTAAAAATCTATAGATTGTAACTGTACGATAAGTGCACGCGCGATCATATGAAAAATATAACCTACAGAGATGGCCTTGGATTTACCATGCATTATTTCGCCTTTTCCAATCGACAATGCAACTGCAGTTTTAAATTCGAAAATTATACTATTCCGTGACAAATGCTAAAAATGCTAATGCGATCCCCCCAAAAAACACAACAAAACTGACTAATAAGGCTTTTACATTCAGAGCGTGATCCTTACTCGGCTCTTCAAACTTTTTAACATAAAAGTATGTTTCACGATTGGCAATAAAATCAATCAATCCACCTTGTTTCAATCTCGATAGAATCCAATATAGTTTGTGAGCGAATGAAAAATACTCCCTATGAGTAAATGCTATGTCTCTATTTACTAAACTGTATTTTGATACGTGAATGTGGGATGCTACCTGAATGTTGTAATATTTCATAAGCAGATCGGGGATCAAGCAAGTTAGAGGGTCACCTCTCAAAAGTTTTGTATAGCATTCGCTTACGTTGGATATCGAATGAAAACGTGCTTGCAGATCTGTGTCTTTAACAAAATCTTCGTAACTTTTATAGCCATAAACATCAAGTTCGGACTGAATTAAATTTTCTAGCGATTCGATGGGTGGTCTACGATCTGGGGCAGTTTTAAGTGCCGTTAAGCGACTTTGTACAAAAGTGCTTAGAGCGAAGATGGCAACTACAAACGTGATAAAAAGTATTCTTTTGGACGAGTTGTGTGGCTGATTAATGCTTGGCCCATTTACAAATATTCGTGCAAATTCAAGGGTAGCTGTAGACGTTGATTGACTTAATACGTACCTTAATACAGTGATTGAGACGAAGCAGCTTATAAGAGAAATAATCAAAAATTTTACATCAAAAAACAAATTAAATTGAATTACATCATTCGTAACATCATTTGTTGATACTATTTTCAAATCGTTCGAAATCATTGGGTATACTTGTAATTTCCAGTAGTATCGTAAATAGTGTGCAACTATTAGAATATCAACCGTGTTTTCTGTAAGTACATCTTTCAATAAACCGTGAGGTTTTCCATTTTTATCAATAAAGCCATAATCCTTCTTCAACTTAACAGTAAAAGTTGCATTCACATAAAGCATCAATGTGCTTACAAGAACACCCATAAATCTTTTGTATCGTCTGTATCCCATTTCTGATTTGTCATAGTCAAAATGTGATTTGGCAATATAGGTGGTGGTAATGAAGTTATAACTGTTTAAGTTCTTTGTTTTATCATAATAAAGCGTATTGCATAATAATTTTTCTGTACAGAACATGCGTTTGTATAAGAATGTGAAAATTTAAGTAATATAAGGATAACCAGTTTTGTAATAATGAATACATGATTTACGCGTTTTATGACTCACTAATTAAGTGATCGATTTTTGACTGGCTCACAAAAAATTGAGACACGTTTAGTACATGTGCAAATCTACAGGAAACCGGACATTTCGGGGGTCTGAGTGAACAAAATTGAAATTTGAGGGCACACCTACTAGATCAACTTTTTTGGGTTCCTTAGGCCACCCAGAAAACGAAAAACCTTGGGTTCCCCGATTTCGAAATACCTATATTTTCCCGAACACTTTAAATTCTCTTATTGGAATTTAACGCGGGGAAAATTAACGAAAACTAGTCACGATTCAACTTTACCCACTCAGTGTATGAAGGTGCAATCCAAAAAGGTGTATTTGTCTAGGCTTGAAAATAGTAAAAAATCACGAAGAGTAAGATGTTTTACGAAAAACAGCAATTTTTCTCTTATTCTTAAAATTCTTATAACTTTTGATCCGAGCAGCCAATTTTAATCATTCAGGGCTCAAATTAAAGCTCTTTTCTTCTATTTTCGTTTAAAAATTTGGCTTAAAATTTCAATTTTACGATCAACTATATATATGCCTATCAATTATGGCCGTTTTTTTGCCGTTTTCATCGTGATATATATAGCTGATCGTAAAATAAAAATGTTAATCTAAATTTTCAATCATTATGCAATCATTTTTAACCCACTAGTACTCGAATTAATTCTTTATTTTTGTTAATACTTTGATTCTATTAAAACAGATTTTTGGATTGCGCCTCCAGACAAAAAGTGGCAATTTTCTGGTTTTCGTTAATTTTTCCCGTGTTAAATTCCCATAAGAGAATTTTAACTGCCCCGTAAAAAATAGGTATTTTTTAATCTTGGGAACCCAAGGTTTTTCGGGTTCTATATGAACTAAAGAACGAAAAAAATGTGGTTGGGTAGGTGTGCTCTCAAATTTCAAATTGGTTCACTCAGACCCCCTTAAGTGTCCGCTTTTTTCTGGATTTGCACACATACGCATAACGTTTACTTATTTTTGTTCTTAGCCTATAATGATATTTCGTTTTCAACTGCAAATTTTGAGATAATATACTATAAAAATTTCTTAATCGCTCTTTATAGCCATAAAAACACGAAAATTCGTACATGCGTCACAAAGACTGCGGTGTGTACCAAAGTGAATTTTTTAACCTCGTGAAGCTTACACTCGGTCTGAAAAAACACTTTACGTCCTTTATACGCACAATATACTAATTTGATTGTGTATGCATACTTACTATTAGAAAACAAACTTATATCATTGTCTTCGAATGAGTGACTTAATAAGGTCCAGTATTTACTTGTTTCATAGTTTAAATTAACAACATTCCAAAACTTCGGAGCCAAATAGGTGTATGGATTGAAGGTGAACAAAAACAGCGCATTATTTGGCGCACTGCATAAATATACAGCAGATAAAATATTGTACTTCCATAACACTTTTAAAACAGAAACGGCTGTTGTACAACCACTGTCTGAATTATCATTTAATATTAAAACACGAGCGTTATTATTCCATCAAATAGATTTTCTCATGTCTTCTGTGAAACTTGTAAAGTTTGTATCAAATGGTCCCACAATACCTATACTTGAGGCTGGAAAAATTTTTTGTTTATCGTAAGTTTCATTAAGTATGTAAATTTTATGTACGAGCTTATAGTTTTTGAAAACATTAGTTGGTCCGTGATGAAATAAATTTAACGACACGGAGGAAGAAATCTTTGAATTATAATTTCCACTGTTATACTTTTCTCTTGAAATATCGAAAAGCATGAAATTTTTAGTATTGAAACATTCTGTGATGATTTTATCCTAACAATAGGAAATTCGTTTGATTAACATGTTTGATTTATGTTTTATAATACAAATAATTAGAATAAAAAGAAACTCACACCAATACGTGATCGTTGTTCAGTGAATTAAAAGGAATTGTTTCAATCTCTTGGATTATAAACTGTAATATTATAATGCAATTAAAAAACATGTTATAATATATTGAATCGTCTTAAACTATGTATTAGTCTGTATACTGCAGTCTGCGTCGTTCGCACGGGAGCTTATCAAACGAATGAACGTTAAAAAAGAAGGTTTTTACTCTGTTTGGATATAGGCTGTAATATATATTACTAAAATGCATATATATTACTATTGCAAAAATATTATAAAATCAATATTAGTAGCACACTTTGTCGGGAAAATAACCAGTGCATTATATTGCTGAACAATGTATCCATTGTTTTATACTTTATAGTTAGTGATTCTGTATATGCATTAGTTTTTAATAATAAAAATATAACAGAAATAACTATAAGGACTCAATACAATCAAATTAAAAATAAAATCTCGTTAAAAAAATAATGTATTTGATAAAAAATAAAAACAATGACAAAATTCAAACTAAAATGAAAACTAAGAAGCTAACAAATAACTGATTAATTTTAACGTCTAGAGGTTTATTACGAGATCGTATTGTATTTTTAATGGGTCATTCCGAGTTTGCAAAGTATACATTATTTATATTTGTAAAATTTTCCGTGTATCGATAAGTCTGATAACCATCGACGGTTGAATTTCTTTCAATACTTATAACGAATCAATAGTTATCTCACTTTTTGATGATATATTTATGTCACCTTAAAAGTTATTTGCATAAGTGTTGACGATGCTGAAAGAATGTGCTCTAAAGTAAGAATAGAAACAATAGAACTTAATTACATTTACCTTTATAGAATTTTCTCTGTATCCTCAGTGGAAATAATTGGGTGTATCAAAATATTTCGGAATGCGTAAAAATATGCCGAAACTTTCCAAAGTTATATTTAAATTGGAAAAGCCATGTAATAAGGCATATGATAACACAGTTAAATGTTTTATATTATAAAAATCCATGTGTGTTAAAATGTGCTAAAGTGTGCCAAGGTACATGTCAAAATATATCATACTTCCGAATCTGGATACTTTAGCACATCCTGGCAGTACACATTGTCACAAAATCCGTTTCCACTTATCGGACATCTCTTGGTTGAAAAATCGAGGTATTGTATTTTTGAGGGCACACTCACTGGACCAAGTTTTTTTGGTCCGTTAAACTCTAGAGGGCCGAAAAATCGATAAGATCGGCTCGCACTTGAGAAACAATCTTTATATATAGTCAATGCATGATACCAAGTACTAATTTCGCCTCAAGGAAGATTTTAACCCTTAAATTTCGGCCGTCTAAAGGTAAAAGTGCCAAAAAGTTAATATGCGTTTAAAAGTGTTAAACGCATATTAGCTATTGATGGTATCAAGGTGGTAGGATCGCCAAAGTTCAGGTAGATTAGCTGTTAATACCGACCATGGATTGTTTTCAGATATCTTAGAGTGCTGATAGCGAGATCCAGGTAGGGCGCTCGGTAGCTTTTAATGTCTAAGTGTGAAAATTAGATGTAGGAGATGTAGGTGAGAAAAAAAACGGAGCACAGTATTTAAACTCCAACATCGGCAATCGTTAGACAGCTATAGGCTAGTGTTGGGTTGTGACCCGACATAAACTATACATAATCAGTCACATGACGGTCACAGCCCAATACTAAGCTAGGCACCATCTATGTTCAATATCAACATCTATACCCTGGTAGAAAACTAAGCATATCGTTAGCTTATAATTAGCTAATATTTGCACAATTAGCTTACTGTAACTTACAATTTTAGCTATTATAAGCTAATAACGTCACCTGTGGAAAGCGAATATTAGCTAATAATAAATTAATTTTGAAGTTAACAGTATGCGTGCGTAATTTCGATTTTATTGAACATAAATGATAAGGTAATCGCTTTTTTTTGTTTAAGAATGAAAGATAATAATAGTTGGGTTACCTACGTATCAGTATAGCATCGATCTCTAAAAATTTTTAAAATACGAGCAACATAACCTACAAAATGCCACTACATGTATATGGCGAAACCCGAGCGATTGTAAATTTTAATGACTACGTCACGATGGCCAACGCTTCACAGTGTTCAGCTGCTTGTGCTCTCTCTCTCTCTCTCTCTCTCTCTCTCTCTCTCTCTCTCACTCCCCTTCCTCTACTATTTGCTTATACCTATAGGTATCTGCTCTAGTACTAATACTCATAAAATTTTCTCCTTTACTTATATGTTTACGCGAGAGTTATAATGAACATTATAGAATATATTGCTTCAAGCTAAAATAATTATTATTAGGAAAAATTTTATTGATACATGTATATACATATAAGAATGAAGGTTATGATGGCATCTGCCATAAGCTTATATAAGCTAATCGTAAGCTTACAAAAGCTTATACTGATAACTTAAATTAGCTACCGGAATTAGTTTAAAATTATTAAGATAGTTTTCTTGTTAGCTTATTTTTCTACCAGGGTACGTACTGAAATTATGGAGCCCACTACCTACATGCCGATATGCAAGCTATTTTCAGATTTTCACTATATAGATCCTTATATAATGTATAAGAATGACTTGAGTTATACAAAATTCGCAGTAGTAGTGTTAAGAGTAACGTTGGTTTGCACTGCGACCCTCTTCCATGCTCTCTACGCTAGGCGCATGAGTTTACGGATAGACTAGCATATTAGCTATGAATTCGTCTGATATAAAATATTCTATGTTATTGATGCGGCACCGGACACCATCTTCTTTATTAGCCACCGTGTTCTATAAGATTCCATCTATGGTCGGTATGCAGCTATACATAACCTACGACTGGGATGTAAACAGAATTACTCTTACTCGAAGAATTCATAGAGATAATACAAAAAATTCAGCATAGGCACTAATTTACAGAGTGTCAGCCTGCGGCAGTGCAGCGCTAGTTGGCGAGCTGATGGGAAATCGAACGCATTTCCTTATAAAGTCTTTTATTTGCTAAGATTATACAATAGAATACATATTTACAGGTGCAAATAAAGTTACACGGTCCTCAGAGGCACATCGAACCCTTATACGTTGTAGGTGATTGCTTGTTATAAAACTATATGGAAAACCAATGTGTGTTTTGCCACCATTACTCTACCTGGTCAGAAAGAAACCATTGCGGTGCCACACATATTTAAATCCAAGACTTTTGGCTATCGTTTTCATAGATCGGAAGGAATTAAAAATTTTACTGAAAACTTCATTGATGTAGGTGTTAGTATCCATAATTTTAGAGGAATCCTCTTGGTCGAGTGCCGATGGATTGATATCTTTAATAATAAGCGAGAAATATTAAGCGCTGACAGATACGTCAATACTGCTAATCCGGATAACTTAGATACTATGATATAAAAAAAAGAATTTAAAACCTACAAAACAGTAATTTTAATAAAAAGGGAGGGGAAAAGATACGGAATCAGCTGACATATTTATACTTAAGGGGTGGCCGGAGCGCTGAAACTTCTAGTTTTAGCGCTTAGACTTCTAGTTTTGCTAGAATAATTATTTAAACTTAACACTACGCTGGTCTACTCTTCATATCAATAAAAATCCATTTTAATAACGTTGGTAAAATAAATATATTTTGAGGTTAGGTGAAGTTTTCTGCAGTCGTCAAATATTCGCGTGTATTTCCAATGCCAAAGAAAAACTAAAAGTTCAAACGATCTCTAATTCGATAGGATGATTCATTGAAGTCAGCACTAGGCCGGTCAACTCTTGATTTTTTAGTGTAAGTTTTATTTAGTAAGCTATGCCTAATCAAAATACGCGTTTTTAGATGCGGCCGCCCCTTGACTAAGTAAGATATTGCAGCTGTGATTCTATTGAGTTTTCATTATCTATATACACAACTGAATAAATAGCAATTTTGTTTTTAACCTTTTTTTTGATCGAGTATAAGAAATAAACGCAAACAATTCTGTTGATAAAATTCTCGCGAACCACGATTTACATACACGTGCACATAGAGCTTATAGCTGACCCAGAGGAGCAGAGGATTAGAGATCGCTATCGGAAATTTGCTGAACTCGATGTTCCACCAACGTGACGTTGTCCAGCAGAGACGCTGCACCGGTAAAGGGCCTAACTTTGTAACAAACAGCCAACACGACAACAAATTAGCAACAAGATTTCAGCTATTCGCTTTGTTATTCTTTAAACTGTAACAATTATATATTTACTTTTTTACCACTAATTTCTGTTCAACGCTATAATATGATGTCGCGTGTATTATTTTAATAAAGTACTTTAAATTATTAACTATTTTAACTTCACCCAACATATTCTGTAACAGTAATAAATCATAAACTATAATTGTAAGTATTTTAAACAGTTCTTCAAATCTAAATGTTTATACTATTGTTGGTGTGGACTACTATACGAAAAGTCTCAACTGAAATGACCGTGTGATACTTTGTTATATCTTGAATTCTACTTTTTATTTTCTGTAGAGGGACGTAACGAACAGATAGTAGACATAGTCGAAAGCGAAAAACTAGACGACGAGACTCGAACTCGCAGGCCCGAGAGCCACAGGCCTGTGCTCTAACCACGGAGCTAACGTCTACGATGCAAGCGCATGTTATGCATCGTAGTACGGCTCGGTGGACTCTCATGACCCGTCTTGCTGCTCGCATTGCAGACGTGTGCGTCTGATGTGACAGCGATTATTTGCTTTAATTTTTTCTTGATTGCATGGAAAGCCAATTCTATGGAAATTGTAAATATAGCTAACAACCATCCTCCGCATAAAATGATTAATCCAACTTTTGTAATTTCATCATTGAGTCGGATTGCTGATTCTTTAGATGTATGACTTTTAATATAATAACTTTTTTCAGATTCCATAAATGATTTAGTTATACCAGCTTGCATGAACTTCGATAAAATTTCATTAAATTTATATCGAAGAGGGAAGTCTTCTTTACAGTTATATGTAATACCTCTTTCTACAATATTTTCTTTAGATATATAAATAATATCACTTCTTGGTACATAGTGACTTAAAAATGTTTCAGGAATCAAGCAAGCGACATAACTTCCATTTAGTAAAAGATCAATACATATTGATAATTTATCTGTACCCTTGAACTGTGCCTCTAAACCATAGTCTCTTAAAATTTCCCTATACGTGTTGAAGCCGTAGGTTGCAATATTATATTTTACCAAGTCTTCTATAGACTCAATTCGATTACGATCTGGTACAGTGTTTATTGCACTTAAGCGACCTTGTACAAAGGTACTTACATAAAAAATAACTGTGACAAAACCAAGGAAAATTAGTCTTTTGGATGTACCTTGAAGTTTTATATTAGTAGATCCGCCACTAAACATTCGTACAAATTCTAAAGCAGCTGAAGATGTTGAGAGCTTAAAAATAAAAATTAGAACTCCGATTGAGCCTAAACAACTCGGAATAAAAACAATCCAAAACTGAACGTTAAAGATTTGTGCTAATTTTACCGTAGCTTCTTCACGATCAATGTTAGATATTATTTTGACTTTGTTTGTATAAAACGGATAGAATTGCATTTTCCAATAATCACGTGTAAGGTAAATAATCATTGACACATCAACGCTGCTAAATAGTACGTCTTTTAGTAACCCCTCAGGGTGGCCAGCTTTGTTAATTAAACCAAGATTTTCACTAATCTTTATGTTAAAAGTACCATTTATAGCCGACGTTAATGCGGTCATAATTTCGAGATTTCTTCCTCTGAATCTTTTGTAACCGATTTCTGTTTCGTCATAAAAATAGAATGATTTTTTTAATACCTTTATCGCGGTTTTTAACGGATATCCCTTCAAATTATTGGCCTTATCAAAATATAAAGCTTTGCATAGTAATTTTTCTGGTAACAGGAAATACAAACCATTTTTGTTAAAATTAAGAAAAAGCTACCATGTATAAGGTATGCATTATAGTTATGAAAAGAGTTATACTCACGCTTGTAATATATCCGTTGGTCCTCTACGTTAAAATCATGTTTAAACAATGTGGAATCAGTTTGAGGGCCGTACGCATTTTGAGCAGTTTTCCAAAATATTGGTGCGAGATTTGCGTAAGGATTTAGCGTATATAATAATAATTGCTTGTTGATATCACTGCATATGTAAACTGCATTTAAAACATTGTAAGCCCACACAATATCTAAGTGATAGTGTACTATTTCACAACCATTATCAGAATTTGTATTCACTATTAAAAAGTAAGCTTCATGATTCCACCAAATAGATGCTCTAATATTTTTTAATTCAAGTGCCATGTCTGTATAAGAAGACAATACAATCAAAACTCTTGTCGTAAAATAATGTTTTATTTTGAAGTATGATTCAGATAAAACGTAAACTTTTGTGAGGCGTTTATATTCGTTTAGAAGACTGTGTCGACTCAATGGTATTAAAGTAATTGGTATACTTTTGAAGAAAAAGGAATTTAGAATTGCACCATTGTTGTAACATTGATCACAAAAAATAATAGTATTTTTTTTATAAAAGCAGGATTCAATAATTTTTTCCTAAAAATTTACATGCGTTAACCATAGAAATCCTATTAAAAGAATATTGTTTCAAAATTGTGTTAACACACTTACTGTCATTGCTGACATCCCATTGTTTAATTTGACAAGTGGTCTGAAAAATAAAGTCTCATTTCTTGTTTCACATTCATCGTAGATAACTAGGATGGTCAATACTAAGCTGGTGAAAAATAAACGTATTTTCTTCATGATAAAGGCACGCACAATGTAGACTTACTCTATCGCTACACCTTTCACTGGCAATCTACATAAACTAGACTTAATTTTAGAATGTGAAACGTGTGAAGTGCGAAGGATGAGGAAGAAAAATGTTAAAATTTGTCCATAAAAATAATTACATTATTATACAGAAAGGTAAACACCATTTACCAATGCATTTACCTTAAGCTTGTTTTTCGTAGAAAATTCATTTCAATGTCACAAGTGTCAGTGCGATGTAGACATTTTTATCTGCGTGTTTCATCAAAAAAAAAAAAAAAAAAAAAAAACATCGATTGCTTGAAAATAGGCACTGTGGTCTTGTAAATTCCAAAAACGCTATGGATCGTGAGTATTAATGCAAAACGCCGATACGCTTGAGAGCATCCATGAATATTTATTGGCGAGCGGTTTTGACGCTTCGTTAGTCATCCGACAAAGCTCCATCAGCTCAGCTACATCTCGTCTCAACTTTTTCTCGTCTTACCTCGGTATCTATTCGTATAATTAGACGAGGCGCGTAATTGTCGGAGCAATGTAGCTTGAAATTCGCGAGCAGCTTTCAATTATCGGCCGCAGCATCGATTTGCTCTTCCACGTGCCTCATTAAGAATACTATATACCCCGTTGACTTGCTAATATTTTCATCGATTCTTGCTCCGAATTGAACATAATTTTCAACGAAACCGACTCGCAATGTTTGATTCCAAAAACAACCCGTTTTCAGAGTCAATTTCCGCGCAGGGTACGGGCTTTTTGGCTTTTGTCGTAAGTAAGAATCAACAGTTTTTGCGCGAAACGAGCCCTGAATGTGTCTTCTCCCCTCGACAGAACACAACGGCGTATAGAGTCGCCCGAAAAGAGAACGAGAGAGCAAGAGAGAGAGAGAGAGAGAGAGAGAGAGAGAGAGAGAGAGCGAGAGAGAGAGAGAGAAGTGCCATTAGCGCGCAGCCAGCCGTCGAGCACTTTAGAAGCTTCCAACAGCACCAGTAGCAGCCAACAACGCTTAGCTTCGAGTGGAGCAACATGCGCGACTACGCTCCGCAGATATAGAATTTGAATTACATTCGCGCATTGTGGAATAGGGTATGCGAAGGGAGAGAGAGAGAGAGAGAGAGAGAGAGAGAGAGAGAGAGAGAGAGAGGAACAGCGAGCGTATCTCGTTTTTGGTTAATTTTCAGACGGATAGACTCTTCCCTTCACTCCTCAGAGCTCGTGCACTCGCGTATTTGTATTCAGTGGCTTTTGAAGGGATGCACGTTGCGTTGCTTGCACTTTGCTCGGTGTACATTACCATTTTTCCATTTGCTCGCGACGCTCTATCGTGGGAAATGTTTGTTGAAGCTCGTTGTATGTTTATACGAGCGTCGCAAGTATACGAAGAGCTTTCGCGGTGAACACAGAAATATAAAGCTGTGCTTTGGAATAAAATTGTCCGAACGCTAAAAACGTACGAGAGCAAGTTTTAAAATTCTAAAGGACTTCCGAGTTCCTTCAAGCGTTGGGCAACATTTTTTGGAATCCTTCCAAAACGACGAGTGCTATAATGCACAGCTCTTGCAAATCGTATCGCGTGTATTTTTTATAGCACAGGGTAAAAGCTTGCGCTCTGTGGATTCGAAATTAATGCGTTTTTAATAGTGACATAAGTGTGGCGGAGTCCTTCGCCTTGGAGATAATCGCGTCCGACGCTTCTCGCAGCGCACCATAGAGCTCTCGAGTAACGACGCGCACGTATCATCGCATGCAGGTGAGTGTGGAGTGTGTTGATCTTTTTTTCAAAGATTGCAGCCTTGCAGCAGCTGGTTTTTCGCGAGAAATCCTGAACACACCGAAGGAGTATTACAGATGCTCGTATATCGGATTAAGAAAACAATCGATCGCGTTTTTACACGTGGTTATACGGCCCTGCACTGGTACGACATTGCGCAACCTCTTTCATTCGAATCGAGCGTTTTCAATACAGAGCGAGCGTCACTCCATACATAATAACAATTATTTACAGCAGCGAAAGTCCAGCCGTAAATGCTCCGCGGTGGTCGCATAACAACAATCGACAAGTGAAAAATCAGCGCCGCCCGTAATTCCAAGCGTTTTTACCACCGCTCGTGTAGTAACTCTCTATCTCAAATAAAAACCGCGCGCAACTCACCGCTTCCGCGTTGCACACACACATACACCTCTCTTTCTCTCTCTCTCTCTCTCTCTCTCTCTCTCTCTCTCTCTCTCTCTGGCTCTCTCATTCCTAAACGTGCCTCAAGAGGGAATCTCGCGGTGATGCTGTCTCGCCGCATTATACAATTTTGCGGTTTCCGAGCGCGCGCCGCACATGCGTGGACGATGATTATTTCTCTCTTCCTCTCGCAAGGTGAATCGTCTCTTCTTACATATCGCAGCAGCAACGGCGTGTCAAGAGTGAAAGTGCGCACGTGTGGTTGCGATGATGGATTTCTGATCGCGGATTTTTTTCCTTCACTCGACCGCTGGAATTATTATAAAACGACGCGCGCGAAGCTTTCGAACCTCCGTGCGCTGCAAGAGCGAGATCGAAAATTGAAACTTTAGAAAGCGCAGGCCGCAGAAAAAAGGAGCGATATTATCGCCGATTTAAATTAGCCAGATTTTGCATCGAGCGCGCTTATCCAGTTTCATATTTATCGCGTAGACGTATATTGTTTCCGCGATCCGGGCGAAGGCAAAAGGACGACGTCGAGGCAATAATTGGAGCCGGTCTCTCTTCTTTCTCTCTCTCTCTCTCTCTCGAAATCTATCGAGGCACACGTGGGGAGAGACAGACGCGTACGACGACGACGATGAGGCGCGTCGTAATAACAATGATTAGGGCGACGAAGCGGACGATTTCGCTGCGCTGCAGCCTGCACGCTGTGTCCTGGCCCGATAAAGCGAGAGACGGAGCAGCGCCTACGCGCAAACCTTCGGTTCGGTGTCTCGTATATAGACACTATATAGTAGAGACGGATAGGGGGATGTGTGTGCTCGAGCGGGGCCGAGGAATAGAGGCTCAAAATGGCGCGTGCGCGCTAACCCGAGGGACAGCTCTCGCTTGATACGCATTGTGTGTGGGGAATCGTTCCGTTTGAAATTTCGCGAAAATATCGTGTATGAAAAATGGAATCAGTCAGCTGGTACAGATACGAAATCATCTGTTCGGTGTCGGGCCAATCAAAGCGAAAAAAAGGGAAACAACGCCACTCCGATCTCATCGTCCTGTGCCGGTCAGTATCGCGTCGTAATTGATATTATTATGGCGTCGCGCGCGGTGATTACGGATGGCCATTACAAGCTTATAAATGTTACACGCTCTCGTGAAATTATTATCTCCCCCGTCGGGGCCTTCTTGCCCGATCTTTCGACTCGTGCGCCGCCGCGTCGCTCGCGAACGATCTACTAAAATCGAATTTTCCGCTCTTTTACACTTCGCATCGGACGTACACGCCGAGAGTCGAGGATTTCGTATTTAATGACGACGAGGCCGACGAGAGGTGAGATTAAAAAGTGGGAAGAATTATTGCGCGATATCGTGTTATTGTATACGGGCAACGTGGATCACTATGATTTCGTTGATGAGGGTGGACGCAGCAGGGGATGCTATACGACGTGCGATATTGAAATGGATACCGGGAATCTTCCGAGTGTATTATTGCGGTTCACATATACTGTGGTATGTACGGATCTTTAATTTTATAACCGCGTATCATCGTTCCTTAACGCGGTGCGAATTGCATGCTTTCGCGGCTGCGCTTACGGGACAGAAACACCGGCATTACGATTCACTCGTTTGACAGATCGCTTCGCTATATCTATGCGTAGCTGACGTCGGCGCACTTGCTTCGGCAGAATGAGAGCCCATCGCAGCCGATATCGATTAACAAATATGCAGCGAGCTCAATATACCCATCCCCGAAAAAACAAAGCTGCCTCACCCAATCATTTCAGCGAACATCCCTCTTGGCCCTTCCCTCGCCGCTACCGCGTCCGAGATACACACGCACCCACCCCCTTTGGCAACTTTGTTTACAGCTTGAGCTGTAGCTGAGCTACACAACGGCATCAGCGCAGCAGTTCCTCGCAGAGAGCAGCGCAGAGCTCGAAGGCGGTGCGAGGCTCGGCTCGCGTTCACCGGCCAATGGGAGGCCCGCTGGAAATCATACGCGGAGATCGCGGCTTCGTGCCACGGAGGGAGGAGAGCCGGCGAGAGAGAGAGACTAGCTTAGGCCTCTCCACGCGCTCGTTAACATTCGACGGGCCTGTCCCGACGGCCTTGCATGTGCGCCTCTCTCGCCTCTGTGTCTGTGTGTGTGTGTGTGTGTGTATGCGTGCCGAGAGAGTAGGGGCGAGGCCTCTTCGATCGCGAGCTCTCCCGTCTACATATTCCCTCTTCATCTTTTCTCTCTCTCTCTCTCTCTCTCTCTCTCTCTCTCTCTCTCGGCAGCAGCTTGCATGTTCTGCATCGCGTTCCCTCTCTCTCCGGGCGCGTTCGATAGTCCTGGCTTTTTGCGAGAGTCGGTCTCTCTCTGTATCAGCGACGAGTGGCTTTTTTTATTCTCCTCTGCTCGAAGGCTTCGCCTCGCCTACTTCTCTTTTTTGCTGCTTTCGCCCTCTCTCTGTGTATTATAACGCACGCGCGCGGACTTGTATTTATAATGTATCCCACCGCGCGGCGGCGATCGTGTAGAACACGATGAGCTTTGTTTTTCGTCGGGGAGCGCTTTTTGTTGCTCTTCGCGATTTTTAGTTTTGTTTAGGATACGCCGGGCTCTCTCTCTCTCTCTCTCGAATCGCTATTTTATTAATAAGTAATTACGAGGTGCTTCGCTCTTTCTCTACTTTTTGGCCAATAATTAGGGCGTCGAGTGGACGGGGCGACGAAGTTTTCTTTTTTCGGGGGGCGCGCTTTGAGAATTTTTAAGCGGAACAGAATTTTGTCATGCGTAATTTCAGAGAGTTTATCTTCTTTTGGAACTTTTTTGCAAGCTATAATATTTTGTGAGAAACTTTATTAGGAAATGTGCTACGTTTGATTTAAAAGCCAGCGCAATTATACCTTCGATAATTTTCACGATTGTCCCACTTCTCGCAGCCGAGAAAGAGGCGTGACTCCCTTCACGAAACGGTAAACGAGCAATAAATTACTCGTCAACCTGCGCGACAAAAGAAAATCCAACACACACGCATCTCAAGTCCCACGAAACCTCCATGCGACAGGGCCGAAAAAAGCAATGCAGCTCCTAATAGTCACAGCAGCAGCAGCAGCGGTATCGGACAATACCCAGCCCAGGCGGCGACGAGAAAGAAGAAGCGGCGCGTCCTCCTCCAAAGGCAAAATGTCAAAGTCACGCTCGACGATTTTGATAGACATCTTCCTCGAGGTCGTGAAAGGTCTCTCGCGCGTCAGGCGCCGCGACACACCAACATACTTACACACGCGCAGCTCTCTCACGCTTTCATCGTGACATATTTCGTAAGGCTCGATTCTCTCGTAATTGAAGTTCCTGTCATTGTGTGCGCGCTTCTAATGCACGAGCGCCTATGCCTCTTTTTTCTCCTTTTTATTTTAACGTTTGACCCTTGAGCCGTAATGTTCGTGTTCCGTCGGCCTTCGAAAATACGTGTCTCTCTTTTCTCTTCTCTTCTCTATTATAATACATAGCGCGTTCCTTTTTTCTGTGCTAAGGTCCTTTTTTTTGCGCCGTCTGTACTCTCGAAGGCTTCGGAAATTTTTACGAAAAACAGGGTGACTCACAGCACTCTAACTATATATAGATGTCATTGCGCAATCGCGTTTCGCGTGAATTTATGTAAATTTTACGTAAGGTTTTTCCGCGTCGAGCTGTATAAAAAAAATTCGCTGCAGCGAGAGCATGAGAGCGGAGAGGGGCTTAAAAAATAAACGGACCTACATGTACATGCACGTATACAAGCCGAGAGAAAGTCGAGGCGTTGTCGGAGCTTGCACAATGCTAGAATAAGAAAAATTGCCATACGCCCACAACTGCTGCAGCGGGAGCGTAATTGGCCCGTAACCGATTTTCCGCCGAAAACGGCTCGTGTCATATTGCCGCAATTCCCCGAGTTGCACATGGCTGTGAGATTAAAAAAAAGGAACCGCGACCCTCTCGCGTTTGATTTCGCAGATTCGCGTGTCCTGCCGATTTCTTCCTCGAATTTTCCCTCCATTTTCCCGCATGCATCGTCACGATGATGCGAGCCTCTCCCTAGCTCTCGTCGGTTTTACGGCCGCTCGTAAATTGCCTTTTCTTATCGAAATAAAATGTACGTACACGCGTAAGAACGTATATTGGCTTTTCACTCGGCCGCTCGGCCGCTCGCTCGCGCTCACGAAGAGCGGTACTTACGAGAGAGCCTCGCGCGAGTCTTGTAATGACAGCAATACTCGCTCGAGCAGCGCGCGCGCGATTCTCGTTCTGCTGCTGCTGTCCCTCTCGCTCTCTTCAAGTAGGTATTATGCGCTAATGCATTTCTTGGAATCGGACACGTATACCACACGCGGCCGATGGACCTTACGAGCATGTAAATTCAGCGGATTCTTCTCTCCGGTGTGGGCCTCTCTCACTCTCTCGCGCAACGCTTTTTTAATGGGCTTTTAATTGTTTTGGGGGCTGCGGATTTTTTTGTTGCCGGGGAAGAAAATCATAGCCGTGCAGAAGAGAGAGAGAGAGAGAACGATAAGTAAAACGTTAAATTAGACGTATGCCGTATTATACATGCGTTTCTCTCTCAACGAGGAAATATAAATAAATCCTAGAGCGCGGGCATTATCATAATCTCTTCATCGCAGATCGCGGGGGCCTGTCACATCAGAGCACTAACTCACGTGTCCGTGGTTCGTTGCGCGTCAAAAAAATGCCGGGTATTCCTAATTGCAGCCGCATTACACGCCCCTCCGTCAGCCTAAGCCTTTTCCCCGAAGCCCCCGACGCGCGCGCGAGTGGAAATGCTAAAATCCTGGCGTTTTTGTCGAGCCCGTCCAACACACTGTATAGGAGGCTATAATAGCTGCGGGAGTCAGTCGCAAGAAACTTGATAACGATGATGAATTTATTCGCACGAGTCCAATTTGGCGAGTAAGAGACCATATCGTTGGACTGGTAATGAAGGGAAAAAATGCGCTAGGATTGTCATTGGCGCAGGTGTATAGTTACGCTTCGGGTAAGAGGGCATATATTTTGTATATATATATATATATATATATATATGCCTCTGCGGTGAGAATCGCTGGGCCTTCGCGAGGATTCGCATTCTGTCGTGATATGCTTGCGACAAGCTGAAGTAGCTGGGAACAAAAGAGTTTATTTGAACTGGCCTTTCCCCAGCCGCTCGAGTTTTCCGACTCTGCGTATAAGAGTCATTCTACGAAAAGTCAGACACTTTCGTGTCGAATAATCGAGCTCTTGTAATTTTGAGGGTACAGTGACAAGACCAAGTTTTTTACATGCGTATGGGCATACAATATGTAAAAAAATGGGTAGCACCTCTAAACCATATGCCAACTAAAAGTTACAGGACAATTACTTCTCTCTCTCTATGTAAAACAGTGAAAATTTACACTATTTATGCAGTGAACGCATTTTTCACTGTTGAAATAGTGAAAAATCACTATTTTGACACCAAAATTCGGTTTAACTTTTAGAACAGTGAAAATATGACTATTCTAATCAGTGAAACGCTGACATAAATACTATTTTGTCAAGTGAAAATTTCACTTTTAAATAAGTGAATCTGATTTAGTGATTCAACGGTGAACAAATGAGAGGAGCGATCCTAAAACTGAAACTCTTAAACCCACATACCCCATTCACCCCCTGCAGCAAAGTTTTAATAGGAAAACATTTTTTGTTAATACGTTTGAACATTGGGGTAGAGCGAGGGCAAGAATATAATATTTATTAAGAAAGTTCTCTCGTAACTGATTCCTGGCCAGGAGAAAGTAAGATTACGAATCGCAAATAGATGATGCCCAGAGGATCGCCGATTTCGGGATTCAGGGCCCGCATGTAAAAATGCATGTTTCGTCGATATCTCGTAAATGGAGGCTTTTCGTGAAAAACGGACGAAATTTTCGCCCCATTAATGGGTCCCGAACATCGAATATCCATTCAAGTAGTATAGTCAGATTTTTTAATTTTGAGGTTTATAATGCATTTTTCGTCGATATCTCGTAAAGGGAGGCTTTTCGAGAGAAAAGAACGAAATTTTCACCCCATATTTGGGGCTCGAACATCTAATTTTCATTCGAGTAGTCAATTATCATTTTTTTTTTAATTTCGAGGTTAGTTATTTATTAGTTTTTTGTTTTCGAAACGCTGCGTCCTTCCTATAAATCCATAAAGCTAGAGAATGGCGTCTACAAGTGAGCCTTTTACAAAAATTTAAGGAGCGAAAAACTATGTAGCGTACTAGATAGCTACATACTTGAGGCATTTATTCGAGAAGCAATCGTTCTAATTTACTTTAATTGGACCATTAATTGAAGAGCTCTCGGTTGTTATAGGGTTGGTGGATTTGAAGTTTTGTTTTTAGATGAAAAATTATCACCTCCGCGTGCTTTCCTTCTATGTACTGCGCATAAAAACCAAAGCTCGAGATATACTATGATATTATTTATGGATTGCCGTTATTTATTATTAATTTTAGTTTGTACACGTTGAAGTACTTAATATATCCGATATGAAATTCTGAACGTAATAGTTCAGTTTAGGTAAACGGATAGCACGCACGACTATTTTACACAGGATCGATTCCCGCCGCCGACAAAAAATTTAATTTCATTTCTTTGTTTTTAAATAATATAATTTTCAAACTAAATTAATAAAAATTTATAATAATAAGTCTAGAATAAATAAACAAAGAAAGAAATTAATTTTTTTGTTCCTCAGTGTACATTTCTAATCGATTTAAATCTGACGTTTTCACTGATTTAAGCAGTGACCATTTCACTAATTCATTTAGTAAATAGTCACTATTTGGCAGTTGCATACTTTTCACTGTATAAATTAGCGCATATGCACTATCAATCAGTGAAATTTCACTATTATACACGGGGAGAGTAATTAGCGAAAACTAGCCTTTATTGCGCCCCGGGTAATTTATTACCTGGCCGAGCGAACATTATTTTTTCCAGCATCAATGGACAGTCGAGCCCGAGATCTTGAGTTAAAAAAATCGTTGAAAACAACTATCCCTATATCAAAATTTGCGAGCACTTTAAAATAGGGTAAAATTCGTCAAAAATGCCTTCAAAGCCAGAATTTTCACTTTTTTCTCAGATTTTTGCCTTTTTGACGATTTTTACCCTATTTTAAAGTGTTCTTCTGACAAAGATAGGTGGCGCTTAGACCATTTTTGACTCCTCTCATCGTTATCGGTGAGCTTAGTATACATACAACTGTAGAGCTTTTCCACATATGCCAAAACTGCCTTTAGTTGGGCCTGCTTATAATGAGCCGCTTCTGCTATAGGGAACAGTCATAATTTTTAAAACCTCTTTTAAAATAAAGTTAAGAATAAATCTTACACAAAGTACAAGAGTTACGAGTTTTTCTGCAATTTTTGTTAAGTAATATTGTTTTGAAAATTCGATTTGCTAATGACACGTTTAAACGATTGAGAGCTCATAAGATGAAATATATATGGATGTATAAACGCATGTAAATTTTAATACATTACATAACCTTATTGTTTTCGCCAAAACCATAATAGAGATGAGAGATAATGCTTCAAAATCAAAATAGATTTATGATAACTGAATTTATGTTCTCTCGTTTTAAAAACTACTCAAACTGCATATGAATTTTTAATTAATCATTTACAGTAGAAAATAGCATAAGAATACGTTATGTATCAATTTTTTGCTGATTTAGTACCTCTATAAGCCTTAATATTTATGTGTATATATCAAAATCATGTCTGTGCCCTATTGTATCATTTATAGTAAAAATATGATAATCAAAATAATATTCAAGTTATTGGCCAAAAATTGGACGTAATGTACCTACTTTATAAAGTCTTTAAATGTCTTGAGAAGAAGTTGCTCCTGTGATCATCCAATTTTCATTTTGTACAGGTACACCGATAACGTATTTTTACAAACGAAATGGTTTAAAACAGGTTAGCACAACGAAGGATTATTGTTCGCCACAGCAGTTAGTTTCATATCCAAAACAGTTTATTAAGATAACGCAATGGAAGTGGTTTGAGAACTCTTTAAAAAATATACTAGAGTAAAGACTCTAATCTTCCTTATAATTTATTTATACATATAAACAAAACGTTATTTCACTTAGATCGCGCAAAAATTTTACTTGGTTTCCAAATTGAATTTTTCCCATTACAGAGTTTCCACACATCGAGCTGCACACTGATGTGCAATAAAGAATGCGCATCAGCAAGCAGCAATGTAGCCAGCACGGAAGATCCATACAGCCTACACCGCAGACTTAGGTGTGCAAACCGCAATATAGACGCACGCCTCGCTCGAGCGCCGCAGTCACGTTTCCGTCTTTCGTTTTTTGCCCTCTCTCTCTCTCTCTCTCTCTCTCTCTCTCGCATCAGGGGAAAAAGGAGAACCTTGAACCAATCCTCGTCGAGAGGAAAGGAGCATAGAGAAAGCGGTCCCGCGAGATTTTCCCAGAGGAACGCGAGAGCCGCGCGAAATCGTCGACTTTTATAAATCCGTAAGCTATACCGCCGGCCAATTAATCGATATCTCACGCGCGAGCGAGAGCAGCTGCGGACTCGGAAGTCGATCGACGCTTGCCAGGGGGATAATACAGGAGAACCTTCATGTCTTATTCTCGAGCGAGACGAAACGAAGGAGCTTCATCATCCTTTTCCACTTGGCTGTACATACAACACTTTGCATACTGCTGCAGACGCACCTCGGCGAGAATTAGCGAAATCACAGTGCACACCGAAACACTCTCGTTATAATCCCCCTTTATATGCCAACGCGTACACACATCCACAACTGCACAGCCGCGCACGACTCGCAGCTCTTTCCCTCTTTCCCCGTGTGTAATATAATTTTAATGAGGCTGGCCGACCGCGCGCGTAATAATAAGATCAAACGTCAAATTACAGCCGCGCGAACAGCCGGGAAAAAACGTAGGAGGAGAAGTGCTTCGCGCACAGGGTATGTAGGGTATACGTGCTTCTGGAAAACTGCGCGGCCTAATCACGAGCTGCGAGCATTCGAGCGATTTCATAAAGGTGTTAAAGCCTCTCATTACCGCGAGATTTATATATGGCGAGTCTGTAACTCCTACGGGGATGTAGAGCTACCTACCATATCTGGGCTGTATTGCACTCGTATAAGCGACGTCCGAATCCGTGGAGAGCGCGCACCCACGGGCTGAGTGCGACTGCCAATTACGGGATGGATTTAAATGCGAGAGAGCAATATAGACTGCGCGTTTAATGTCGGAACCGAAGTCATGTATATTGTACGGCTGTTTATTAATACAGAGATATAATTGCGCCGCGGATACACAATGTACACGTTGAGTGTATGTGTGTGTGTACGCGGCGCCGATTCGGGGCTCTCGTTATTAAGTCAGCGCGGTTGCTTTAAAGGGAGCTCTGAAATTAGCGCCTATATAGCCTCGCGAGTCCACGTTGCACATACGCCCTTCTATAGAGTCCTACATTATAAGCGCTTTTGAAGCCGTCGCGAATATTACAGGGCAATTTGTGCGCCGAGTTTGTTTACGATTGTCTCGACACGCGATTTAAATATATCGACGCAACTACGAGGCAAAATTCGCAAGACAATGCGCGAGCGCCCGTTGACACACATAAGTAGCTCGACTTCCTTATAAAATGCATCAGCGACTGCGCGATGGGATCGAGATATAATTCCGTTAGACGTTCACCAGGGCGCAAGCGTGTAATTGAGTTGTTCGATCGTTAGTCTCTATCTCGCTTGGCAAAGGACGTGTATACGGCGTCGGATCGAGAAGCCGAGCAGCTTCGGGCCATATAAATGCATAATGGATCTCTCTTTTCTGCCTTGGAAAAGATCGCAGCATGCGTGGAGCTATTTTCTAACGTCTGTGGTTATAGTTTCAATGCTTGCGCGGCTCTGATATGCTTAAGGATCTATGCGTACGATGCTACGGGCTTTATTGATCTACTTAAGTAAAACGATGAGGTTTCGAAAACCGATCATGCGTCTATGAAGTGCAGTTTATTTCAAACAGAAGAACTTTTCCACCTATGATCAAAGTACTTTTACAGTAACTGTTGTTGTTCTAAAATTTCTCAAACCTTTACAAGTCTATATATCGAACCTCCGGGAAAGCAAAGCACGCATTTATACACACAAAAGTCTCCCAAGGTACACATACAGCTATACCATACTCTCCCCGTATCTTCGATACAGTACGTATACCAGTTACTTAACCACCCATCCGCGCGTACACATATATATTCCCGCGCAAGTACATAAGATCGATGTTTGTAATTGCCGGTGTGTGTACTATGATTGCGCGTAGACATAATCGGATTCGTCGAGTCGTCGGTATAATTTTTGCCAGAGCGCGAGTAACTCGCTTCTATCCGCGCGTGTATACACGTATACACGCGCACACTCGAGCAACTTGGGACGTGATTACTTGCATAATGAAACAAATTGACGAGGAAAGCATTAGAGGCCGTAGCCGCCGTGGACGTGCGCGCGGCTATTTTATTTACCGCCCACTTGGCTCGCAGCGACGTTTTTATGGAGTTTCGCAGCGCATTAGAACGACGGCTTATATATTTATTTTCGCTTTTAATTTCGCGCGCGATTTCCAATATGTACGGGAACGCGTTACACGTTGACGCAACGTCGTTTTTTTCTCTTCGCCCATAATAAATATTATTATCAACCGCTGACGCTTTGATCGACGACGGCGATTTCAATTAACGTCGCTGTTTCTAAAAATTTAACGCCCGCCGTCGGAAAAAATTTCATCCACGCAGAAAAAATCATCCTTTCTCAACAAACACACAGTACACACACATTGCAGCGAGGACAAGGCCTCTCTCTCTCTCTCTCTCTCTCTCTCTCTCTCTCTCGCGCGCGCGCGCGCGCAGCGGTTAGTTAGCCTGCCGCGCGCGGCTCATAATTGCAGTTTATTGTCCCAATAAATATATACGACACGCCTGGGCCGAGCATTATAAGCGCCTTCCTGGGATTTGAAATCAGCGCCGTGCGCCGGGAGGGATGCGATGAGAGAGAGGAGCGCCGGGATTTTATGGAGACGCTTAATACGCTTTACGATGCCTACTTTTGCGCTCGCGGAAACGGAAGACGCTGCGCTAAAACCCGATGATTAATGCAAGAGAAACAGAGAGTCGCGGGGAAAATCTGCGATGTCAGGGATGTGAGTGAAAGGATGTAACCCTTTTTGTGCGATGTTACACGGCGGGGTCAAGTTTAACGAACCAAGTTTTTTTGCGAACGAAGTGGAGGCTAGACTAGTTCAGAGAACCGCACGACAATTTTTGCATCGATGAGTTATATGTCGTAATGCGCTTCCCGCTGCAGCGAATTCGAAGCTTTCGCGGATAACAAGTTCTGATGGGAAAATGACACAAAGGATCATCGATGCGCGCGTACTCGCTCGCCAAGCAATCAAGTCCAAAAGAAAACTTTGCTTGTTCGACTACGCGTTTATATGATTAGCTCGCTGAACTTGTACCGACCCCTTGGGAACTTTCTTATATATATATAATACTGGACACGTCACAATAGCCCAGCGCACTACTCTTGCGTAATGCGCGCGTGCGATTATGTTAATCCGCCGTTCGTTCTTTTCTCTCTCTCTCTCTCTCTCTCTCTCTCTCTCTCTCTCTCTCTTTCATATACAGAGAACCGATCGCGATCAACAATTTTTTTTCTCCGTCTAGATTAGCAATGCATTAGCGTATTGAGAGCTGCGCTGTAAGTATAAATGAGCGGCGTCGTCGGCGGCGAGAACAAAGGATGCATCATGCGAGTGATTATGTACTCTCCGACGCTATGTGCGCGCGATTGTTGTATACGCGGCTCCGCACTGTTATTACGCCTGTTTAATGCAGAACTCGTGATTTACAGTTGGTCTATAAGCAATGCCAAGCCGAGGTGCCGAGGAAATTGTTTTATACTTTGCTGCTTGATGTATCACCGAGAAAGAGAGAGTAAAAGAGCGTCAGCTTGTGTATACCGCTTTTCGGGCTCTCTCTCTCTCTCTCTCTCTCTCTCTCTCTCTCTCTCTCTCTCTCTCTCTCTCTCTCTCTCTCTCTCTCTCTCTCTCTCTCTCTCTCTCTCTATCTCTCTCTCGTGTGCGTATCACACGAAAACATCTGGTGTGTATCGGCGCCGGATCGAGGTTGCGAAATCGACGCACTGGATTATTTCGATCGAGTCGAAATTACAAGCCTAGCCTGTATACTTTCCCCCACTTATAATGATACAGTTCTATGCGTGCCGCGCTGTTCGCGGAATCAAAAGTCTCCTTTTTGTACCAGCCAAAATTCTCAACTGCAGCGGCAGCAAGTTCGATTCCCCGAAAACTCGTCGTTCTCCGACGCAAAAAGCCTCCATAAATCATATACACATAATCCCGCGAATATCCCTCACGAGAGAGCGCTTTTCACCCCCCCCCTCTCTCTCTTACTCGCGCGCGAGCTAAAATTCCGCAGCGTTCCCCCCTTTTTTAGCAGATATGCACAAAACGTACGTGCGTGCAGCGCACTCGCGTATATGCGGCGCGGCATCGTTTGATGCTTTTTGCCGCGAGCGAGATGCTGCGCATGCCGCGAGTCTCCCTCTCTCTCGATTGGTTCTTTCCGCTCGGCGAGCCGTATATACCGATTCATTCGAGCGACGACTCTTCCCGGTTTTCCCTCCGCCGTAGTGTGTCGCTGTAGGTATTCGCTGCTCGACTTTCTTCTGTTGCGCTGGCTGAGACACATTGTACATGCGCGCAGCCTTAAATCGACGTGTGCGCGCGCGGATTCGAACAATAAAACGTAGTTACAGTAGCGCTCGCGGCTGCACCCGAGGCGGAAAAAATGTTTACGCAAGGAGGGGGTTAATAATGTCAGTGTTGATAATGGTGATGGATGATGGGGATGCAGAACTGTCCGGTTCTTTTCGCTTTCGAGATTGTACGGGATTTTTTTTTCAATTTCTCGGCAAGGTCGCGAAGCTGGTAAAAGTATCGATGCTGTGCGCCGGCTGTGATGGATGGGACACGTAATTAAAGATAATTTATGTGGATATTGCTAAATATAAATTTATGTAGCGCTAGAGTGTCATTAATCGGCTTTCCTGGAAGCACCAATTTTCCTTGGAATAGAGCGTCTATTCAATTACCCGATCGAAAATCATCTATGTCGCGGAGTACTCCGGCTCATCAAGGATATTATTCCAGCCACGAATCTTGTAATTCTCTTCTTCATCTCGCGCTTTTTCCGCGCCGCGCGGCACATATCCAAGCCTGGAGCGCGAGCGCACGTGCAATCGCATTCCTCGTCCGCGCGCGTGACACGCGGTTGCAGAGTAGCAGCGGTACCGCGGATGGATTCCCGGACGTACGTATAGCTCGCGAACCACGCCTTGCGAGCTCTCATAAATTCTTCGATGATCCGCGATCGGTCCGCTCAATTTTGCTCAAGATCGACCGCTACTTTTTCTCGATGTATACTCGAGATCTTGTACGGTGTCATTGCTTTCTGCGCCGTGCTGCTTTTGTAGCAGTGAAGTCTTGTGGTGTTTTTTATGCAAGAGAGGAGGGGGAGGATTTCGAGAGATGTAGCAGTCGTGTACGGATCGTTTCGAATTCGATGACTGCGAGTTATGTTTGTTTGAGATTGAAGTCGACTGCGAGGATTTCGAGTTGGCATGCGGAGATACTGGCTTTAGATGAAAGGAGTTGCACTGCTGTACTCTGAAAAATAAATTTGAATTAATAGTCTTTTTTTCTTAAAAAGATCCGCAAAATACAGTAGTAATAATTTTGCAGGATCAGCTATGCAAGGATTTACAACAGAACTGCAGGACTTTTTGCACGATTTCCCATACCTTTTTTAGCTGAATCTCTGCCAGGATTTTTTTTAAACACACACGAAATGCGCGTAATGCTAAAAAGCATAAACTCTAACCGAATCTTAATAGATTTCCCAAATTCCCCTGTTCTTTACAAGCAGCATCACCTAGATTAGTTTATTATTCCACAAAAGCGGCTTACCCGACATGCGCGTTACTACTTACACTCGACGTCCTTCAAACATTCTGAAGCCTTCCAAACTCCTCTCACAATTTTCCGTCGTAAAGTCCCGATGCGCAATTTTCTCGCTCTCAAATTGTAATCTCAAAATAAAGCAGCGGCAACACACGGGCAGCTTTAAAAGCACTCTTTCGCTCGTTTTACACACGAGCAGCGATGAACCCGAGCGTTTAATCCACTCCAGGGGTAAATGGAATCGGAGCGTAATCCGTTTGACACGCGATTCCGCGTGCAGCTTGATTTATGGGACACGCAGCTTGTGTGTACGTGCTGCGCGCTCGCCGCCGCCGCACCGGCGCGTAGGTGTTAACGCGCGATGCGGCTAATTTCGTCCTACTTAAGCGAGTTCCGAGTAATCATTATTAAGGATATTACGCTCTTGCTCGCGCGCTAGCGAGCCTTGTTTCGCTTTCCTCTAGCGTCGCTTTTTTCGCGCAAGAATTTGTACCGATACACGCATCCTCGTTTTCATTTTATTTTCCGTTAGCAACAAAGCATCGTCGGGATGAAAAAAATTCCGAGCTCAAATTTTTACAACTGTACACTCGGTTAAACTACCGTACGCGGCTTGCGTAACTCTTGCACAACAGCGTCGTTCAGCTCACGAAAAATAATTAAACAAAAAAAGAAGCGCAAACAAACAATGGAGCCGGCTTCCTATACCAGTTTTTTCCAGCCTCGAGCACAAATCTCCGCGATCCGCGATAAACACTCCGGCACCCCTGGATTCGATAGCCAACGATACACACACGAGATTTTTTCCTCCGCGAGATTCCCCGCGAGCTTCGGCGCGATCGTATAATTTCCTATACACCGGCGAAACTTGTATACGTAAGTACGTACGCGAGTGTAAAACGGAGGGGAGAATCGTTAAAGAGGCTCTCCTCGCACGCCTCGACGCTTCACGACTCGCCGCAGAGATGGCGCCACCTGCACGGCTGATGCCCGCTGATATGGGAGAGGCTTGTATGCGGCGCTGAAAGAGCGTGTACCCTATCTCGAGGATAATGGCTACACGCGCGAAAATGAGTGAGCAGTGTGTCAGTCGATGGGACGGGATGGACTCTTGGATTGACTCTGATGAGGACTGCTTTCTTTGCACGGTGGAGCGGATGGGGATCGGTTTTTATCAATTTTAATCTTATTGAAAATTATTGAAAATTATGCGCGTTGTTATCGGGTATTTGATAAACTAGAAGTTAGCTTAGCGCACGTACCGTGCGCGTTGATTTTGTTGTTGTTGAACTCTCTGAAATTGCTCCCTGTTTCCACTGTATCCACCAATGACATTTTTTTATAACGGTCTGGATTGGCTCTGTAAGAGCTTCAATTCGATACTATCACAATCTCCCTTTTAGAAATGGACCGAAGCTTCGATAATAAAAAATCGATCCTGTCGGATCAAACCCCATCGTACACAACATCCCCCATAGATAATACAGTAGTAAAATCCGCGAAAATCCTCATGAGCGGCACACAATCGTCTCACATAATACGAACCCACTAGACTCGACGATACACACACTCCAGGATGACAAAGCACCCGCTGAGAGCATCCCGCGCTCGCGCGCGCGACAAAGAGCCGCCGACAATGCTCGCCTGATATAGGCTCAGGCAGAGAGAAGCGCACGGCGCGTGTAACGATACGTAATGAAAGTATAATCGCGAGGCGGCGATCGCGCTACCGCGAATTAACCACATGCTAGCCCCATTTGTAGCTACACGACGCGTATCAACGACTTTATTAATTATGTGGAATGCAATTACGTTACACGCTGTGTTGCACTACATCAGTCTCTGAAATTAAATTGTTTCAGAGGCCTTTGCGAAACGCGCTACGAGCATATTTCTTTTATCGAGTGCGTCGCTGCAGATTTTCAGGGGTCGTATTGCTTCCTCCTAGAGGAAGCTTTGTAATAGTAAAATTTTGAGTTTCGTCAAAACTTCTAGAAAATACTTTTTGGTGTGTTAAAAGTTCAAATCACGTGTTTTTAGAAAATGTCCGTACGGATGTGTGTATATGTATACCGTAATATTTCTGGGACTACTCGGTGAATATCAATAAAATTTGACATGCATGTATATTTTTGGATTATGAATTCGGGAAAAACATTTATTTTTTATTTTTCTAACTATTTTGTATTTTATGGCCGAATTTTGATTTTTGAAAAACACTATTTTGCGGTTTTTTTCAATCATCCCATCGTTACCAACAATTCAGCTAATATGCATTTGAAAGAGAATAAAATTAGCTACTTTTCCCCGTTTGGTCCTCGGGATCGAATGCTTGGTTCGGCAAATAATATAAAAAAGGTGATTTAAAAAAAAAATCATATCTCTGAAACTAAACATCATAACCTCACGAAAAAAATCATGTCGATGGGTCACGTGTCAAACTATATCCCACTTAATTTCAAGTGATTTGACTACTTATTTTTTCAGTAAAAAATCGAAAACTGGAAAAAATGAGTGTTTTTTGTGCCTCGATTACGGAAGTAAAAAGGCTTTTGCACTTGAGATTTTGGGAAAAAGTAGATATTTTATGTGTCTTGGCTAAGTTCATTGCGCTGCTTTGAAATCCCTATGGTTCTTAAGATATCAAGGTTTTAATTTTTTTTTTAAATGTTTTGATTCCTCATATCTCTAAAACAATGCAGCCAAATGCTTCAAAATTTTATTAACCATAAATAAAGCTATTTGCTGCTAAAATTTTTTAACGATTTCGTCGAGCGGTTATCAAGTAAAGAGCTAAAATGTAAAAACTGATTTTTCCTAAAACTTTTCCTTCATCTTATAGGCGAGCTTATAGGGGTGTCGTTGCACGTCGTTAAAGTCCCTCCCTATTAATTTATGTCAAAATGATATATATATATATATATACATACAAATCAGTATGACATATAGTACATGAGCACTGCCAATCCTTGCGCAGATGGCTTGCTTAAACGCATTCGAACTTATTCAGATCCACAATATTTTGTAATATTTTTTAATTGCTCTTTTAGCAAAATAATCGAGATTGCAAATATTTAAAAAAGCATTAACATTGTATATTTAAATAATATTTTATCTATTGGAACTATAAATTTAGTTGGAGGAAGCTACGTGCGAATGAATTGGCAGCGGTTTTTTTTTCTCATAAGCGCGCCTGATCCCCGACTGATTAGTTATGAATGAATTCGTACGTGGACGTACAGCCGCTTTTTTCTTATGTACCTCGGTCTGTAATCGTTGTTAATTGGCGCAATAAACTGCGCGTTTATCATCGGTGAAGAACGAGGAAATTTTTTCGAAATTCGAAACTCGCGAAAAATGCGCGTACCCGTACAATCGCTACTACAGTACACATCTTTACTCGCCTTATTGTTGCTGCTGGACTGATCTAGATATCCACGGCTGCATGAATATTTATACGCAAACGAGTTTTCTGCATAAAGCTGTTATAATAAATTCAGAAATCCAGCTCTCTCGCTCGCGCCGCGGCGATAGCATCTGCATTCATAAATCCGCATTTCCATGCGTTAGAGTTTTACAGAATATATGAGCGACGTATAATACAGCACTGTGAGACATCAGGCTCGAAATCTCAGTCAAATCGAATCAAGCGTCAGTAGACGGTATCCAAGCAAGTGTTTACCATCGTCAGCCGCAAGAGCTGCGACGGCGAGAGATTTTAATGTGCGTCCGGGCGCGAGATTTCAGGCCAACGCAAGTTAAAAGTCTCGAGCCGTGTTGTGTGTACGTCCTTCTCTCGGACGTCAGTAGAGCGAACCGACAGTCGTCGTCGCGGCGGCGGCGGCTCCCCTCGAGCTACTGCTATATACTACTGCGCGCGGCCGTTCCTTCAATTCAATTGAATTCTATTCCAGCGTGCAGTTGATATCATTGAGGTCACCACTTAAATCCTCATTGTCGTTTCTCTCGCTTATTGTTTCACCCTTCGGCCGCCGCCGCCGTACGAATGTTTCTCATTCAGGACTACTGCTGCTGCGCTGTATTTGTGTGAGTGTAGATGTATGTACCTACTACGTAGTAGTACATCCCGTGAGCCCGCACCTACTGCGATGGATATATGGAACGAAGTCTTGAGGGCCTTGTATCAGTTGATCGAATGAGCTGCCGCACTCGAGGCGAATCGTTGCCTGCACCGCTCTAACAAACTAAACAGCTTTTTTCACTGACGCGCGATGATGCTTCGGAAATTGAAGACCGGAAAAGTGCGTTGTCAACATCTCCGGAGAGCTTTATCCGCTTTATCATACCCTAAACGATCGCTGCTTTGAACGAGGAAACGTGCAGTTCCGCCGAAAAGCTCGATTATATTAAATTCACATCGGAATCATCGCAGACGCCTCGAGCAGGTAGTAGCCGCCCGACGACTCCAAAGTCCTCGACCGAGTTGGCTCCACGAGTCTCTCTCTGCTGGCGGAACGAAATTCGCGCCAAGGGCCCTCGAATCCGGCGACGTCGGTCTCTCTCTCTCTCTCTCTCTCTCTCTCTCTCTCTCTCCCTCTTTTTTCGTGCACGGAAACTCGCTCACGTACACACACACACACACATACGCGCGTGGAAAATAATGGAGCGAGTGAAGTGCGTCGTCGTCGCGGTCGTCAGAAGTGGGCATTGTTGGCCCACATGCTCGCTCGAACAAACGCAAGCGCGGAGTCGAGGAGCACAGGCGGCGATCGACTTCTTTCGTTTCGCGGCGCTTACTGCACACATGGGAACGGGCGCGCGGACCGGCGACTTTTTTCTTACACTCAATTTCGCCATTTTGTTCCGTGTGCTACACTGCGTTCGCGCGGAGCCGAGCTTTTTGTTGTGCAAATTTCAGGAGGCCGCTTTGTTGCGTGTCAATATTTTGCGCGCAGGGGGAGATTTTGTTTGGAAACTATCGCTCGCGCTATACATACAAGAGTGTTATACATTTCGTGCAGATCGTCGTTGTAACGGATGGGGAAAAATTGTTAAGTAGTACCGTAATCGAAATTAGCCGTGACCCCGCAAGTCCGAGAGCGACGATTAAAAAACTTCCATCCCGACAACGAGTCGCGCCGAGATGCGTCACACGCAGATAGTACAATAGTGACATAACAAACAGCGCACAAAAATCGCGAGCTCACACGAAGGGAAAAACCTCTCGTTATCCAATCCTCGTTCAGCACGACGTATCTGTGCTATACGTGCAAGGGGGAGCTGATGATGTGTAGATCGTCGTCATACGCTCCCCGTCATCCTCGAGAGTTCATGAAATAAGGCGCGAATCACACACTTGACTCCCCGCATTCAGACGTCGGGTCAAACTGTCCTAATACGATTACACGACTAATATTCGCGTCGCTGGCATTCCTTTCACTCGCGCACGTGCCTCCACCTCGGGCCAGAGAAAGAGTATAGATAACGTCGTGCCCGTTATAATTCTCTCCGTGTGTGGTGCGTGTATAATACGAGCGAGCAGAGCCACGCGAGTTTCTCCGACTGCAGGGGGGCAGCATCCCCGCACCTACGGCGTATGCGCGACTAGGCCGTATTAACAATTCCACTTGATTCGCGAGCGGTATATAGAGAGAGAACGATGGGGGGTTCCACTGGCGTCGTCGCTGGCTGAATGACTGCGTAACGAGATGCACGGGAGGGCCGGCGCACCCCGGGGTAGCCAGCGCGTGTCTCTCGGACTCAATGGACCAATCAAACCTCACCCTCGCGCCTTATCTCTTTCTCTTCTAGGAGTAGTCCGACTCGTAAATATCGATTATATAGCTTTGACGTCGCGTTGTACATACTTTGTTTATCGTATCGAACGGATATTATACGCTTCCTTGTAATAGTTCTCGAAAGTCAATCGAATTTCACGTCCACGCGATCAACGTGTGAAATCCCGGCGAAGCTCTTCTCACCCAGAATTTCACGCGCGTGTGATCAGCAGCACACCTATGCTGACCCTCGATCAGAAGCTATGCGTAATCGCCCTCGTAGTTGCCATTGTTCGGAGCTATGCTCGCGTCGCCTTGTGCGAGCGTAATCGGATGCGAGGCTTCGTCTTTGCTGGACGGGGGAGTGATGGGATTAGAGGGAAACGGATTTTTTTTGACGATTTTTGCGAAGAAGCGGTGAAGTGATAATGGTGTGTATTGAGGTGAATGGGGACATCGAGAGTGAGGTGGATGTGAAAGTTAAATAAAACTTGCGACCTATAGAAATACGTGAATTATTTTGCTATTTGCGTTCATAACTTGTTTCGTTAGTCCACACTACAGATAAATAAAATAAGGGTAAGTTACTTTGTCATTACAAAAGCGATTTTTATATTGCACGCGACGCAAAGTTTCCATACGACTGTTTTACTTTTTTGTACAAATATATAAGGTTCGCTATGCAGCTTATCGAGTAGCCATAAATCACACCCGATACCTAATCAAATTGAGGGAAACTCACCGTCCTTATACAGCCCAACGACTAATTGGCGCTCGCTCTCGACTAGCAGCGCATTACGCAGTAGCACAACCCGTAAAACTCGAAAAATATAATCGTCCTCCAGTACTGCAACAATCCGACCGCCGCGAAATGCGTATTAAGCCTGGCGGCTGCAGTTTCGAGATTACAAAAAGAAAGACATAAAAGTTGCGCAATGCGAGTCGAGCTGTGCAGCACGAGACGACGACGACGACGGTTGCGCAAAGTTTTCCCTGTTAACAACCACTCCGGTGACGTCGTCGTCGCGCGACTACAGAAACTCGTGCGCCGCCCGGAGAGAACAACTTTGGCGGTTTTGCCCCGCAAAGAAGTCGACGCGCGATTATTTTGCGTATTCATTTGCGGTCGACCAAAGAGACGCACTGCATTAGAGAGAAAGAGAGAGAGAGAGAGAGAGAGAGAGAGAGAGAGAGAGAGAGAGGGAGAGGATGGATGTCACGAGGGAGAGGCAATTTGATGGAGTCTCAGCTATTGGTTGTGTTGCGATTTTTCCAATTCGGTCATGTTTTGTATTAGTCGAAGTAAGGAAAAGATCAATTTTGAAACGCAACGCATTTTGTGTTTCAATTAAACGCTTCAGCAGTTTCAGAATGACAAAAATTCATAATGAAGGTAATTTAACTCCGAGTCTTATTCATCTACAATAAATTAAAGCAAATATTACACACGCGCGCACTTGGTAATCTTATATATTTTTTCGAATCCCACAGGACTATCATAAAAATATCATACAAAAAGACCTCGCGTTGTGGAGTCTACCGACTAAGCCACGTCCCCGTCAGTTTTTAGGGTATTTTTATATATAAGAGCAAGCACTCTGATAAGTCATGAAAGGGATTTCGTTTCTCAAGCTTCGTCTATACCGAGTGTCAGAAAGAATATCAAATTATTATGCGGCTCAACCTGTAGTACCCTCCATAGTACCAAATAAAGGAAACCAAAACACTGTGCGTGTTAATACGAACTAAAAAATTTGTCACGTAAGTCATCATAGAGGCTCAGGGCAACTGCATGAGACAGCACAGGAAATAGTAAAGGAGCCTTAAACAAAGTCCTGCATGGAGCTTTTAAATTCTGTTTAGAGTTGTCAATGCTAGAAATTTTTAACGTACGCATGCCAAGAGATACGTACTTAATATCGATCTTGCCGAGGTTAGCAATAAAGATAATAATAACATTTGGGATAACAATGCCATAAATGTTAATGAACAAGCTAAAGCGTTAGTCGATGAATTAGAACCAGATGATTTCAATGCATACATCACTTCCAATAAGCAGAGCCTTTGAAGTTGCTACACTCGAGCAACGAAGGAAATGTACGAAAGATTCGAAAACATTTGGAGACGATCCCAATGTCTGGAACGTTTGCTACCTTTAAACTTATTGTTGGTAGAATGTCACGAGCAGCATAAATACGTTGTATTTGAAATGACAAAAATATTTTCAACGGAGCTTACAATACGTAAGAATAATAAAGTTATAATGCTGCTATTTTGTAACAGGCGTAACTTAATTGATTATCATATTCATATTATTTTTATCAATTTTCAATATAAAACTTGATGGTATTATGTTTTGAGTATATTCCATCTTCAAGATTAGATATGAAAGGCACCATTTCCGCGAGCTGCAGACAGCTGCTCAACGTCAATAAGGCGATCCGAGCTGAAAATAAAAACGAAAGGAAGATCAATGCAACGTACAACCTATGACAAATTTGACCTAAATCAATTGAGTGTGACTCCCCGTAAATAGCCAAACAAAAGTGCCTGCCGCTGAAAAGAATCCAAAAATAAATTTCATAATACGATCAAGCTCGCTCAACGAGCTCTTTATTATAATCTCATAAGCCCATTCCGGGCATCCCATGCAGCATACATCAGCCCTTTTCTTCATTGTCGCACGCTTGCTCTCTTCCTCGACACTTATTCGGTCCACCCACGATTTCTTTCTCCTCGGCTGCAGCAGAGAACGACCAATAATATATGTACGCATAGATCAACTCTCCTCCTCCTCTCCCCCAATTGCTGCCAACTACTGCATCGCTGTTGACTGAGCTGACCTCGCTCATCTCTTATCAAACGCTCACCTAGCTGATGCCATAAAAGTCTCGGCTGATTCGTCATATAAATGTAGATAGTCGCGCAGGAGCGTTTTAGAAACACGTATGTGCGCGCTTACGCAACTACGTCGCTTCTCTCTTTCTATACACGCATATACTGTCGCATCCGATTGTATTGTGCGCCGTGATTCTTTCATCTTCAATTAATTCAATTCGGCTTTGAATCATATTATACGCGCAGCGTGTCTCGCAATGAATCGACGACGGCTGTAAATACTAATTAAATATTGCGACGCGTTGTCTTGATTCATTGTTTCGATGCTTTCCCGAGGAGACGGCGGCGGCGGCGGCTGCCGATTAAGCGAATTAACTCGTTGCTTTTTATTACATTTTCTCGTCGCTTCTTGGAAATAGACAAGTGTGGCGTATGTGTGTGTATACGAATTGAGGCCTCTGCCTTTTGTTCAGCGCGACAAACTGCGTTAGGGTATTTATATTGAGACTGGCGGCTACTCCCATCTGTGTAATGAAATCGACGTGAATAATCTGCACGATGACGAGGAGTTTCAATTTGCGAGATTTAGCGTCGGCTGTACAAACCAATTACGCGCGAAGAAAGCTCGTCATCTTGATTTTCGACGAATTTTTCAATTTTCATCGCTGCCGCACAACTTGAATCAGCCGCGTTTGTCTTGAAGGGGTAAAGCGGTGAGTCAGGTCCACTTCCGATTCGACACTATAATTTCCACTCATCCTCGCAAAAAAAAACTCTACCTGATAACCCCGATACCTGGACACCGCCGAAACACGTTAACGATCTCTAAAGAACCCATCCGCACACGACTCCGCGCGTGGAGCCAAAAAAAAAAAGACGAGAGTCAGCCCACTTCCGGCCCGACTTTCTCTCTCTCTGTCAGTCGCCCTCATTTGTCTTCATTATCATCGAAGCGATGGCGATTAGTGCGGGTATACCCCCTTCGCAGCGAGATCAAAAACTCTCCTATACATATAGTGTGGAATATTCTCGGAAGCTAATGAAAAAGTCCAGTGGTATAGTGCTCTCGTGTACAACACGCATAGAGAGCGAGATAGAATAGAGAGAACGGATCCGACTGACCGCGCGAGAAGCGAAACATGTGTACGTGTGTCCTAGGGGTTTTAATTGAATCAAGCGTCACGCGAGAGCGAGTATAGCCTTTTCTCCGCGTGTACACAGGCGATTCTCGGGGTCAGTCGAGGTCAAATCGGTAATGGACTGACCCTTAAGTCCCTTGCACGGGTGTATTTGCGATGCGTTACGATATTGCGCTGCGCGTCGAGACACAAACGCGCATCGGCCTTGAACTGGAAAAAGCTGAAAATTCGTCGTCGCGTAAAGATCGAAAGGATACTAGAATGGAGAAATGCGGCTATATCGGCGTCAGACTCTCTCGCGCAATAACGTGCACTTTCACAACGAATCTCTTTCTCTCTGGCCCGACGCGATTAAATGCACTGGTCTCCCTCCGCGTGTCCCATAATTACCTGCTCCCGAGCGAGCGAGCAGTGACAGCCGCAGGAGAATAAATCCCGCGAACGTCAGCGCTACCGTAACCCGCGGGGCCTTGTGTATATATACAGTCTCTCGCGCAAAGCCGAGGAGAAGAGTTATGATCGAGCGCGTTTCGCAAGGTCGACGTCGCTTGACTTTTTCGACTCTCTCGCGCGACGCCTCCGGGACTATTATCAAGCTTTTTGCGTCAGCGGCCCTGACTCGCGAGAGACGCGAGCGGCCAATATATATAAGAAAGACTTCCTCCGCTTGTGAAACGACAACGACAACGACGACGAAGCGCGATGAGGTTCTTGCGCTACCGGCGTTCGGAGAGAGAGAGAGAGAGAGAGAGAGAGAGAGAGAGAGAGAGAGAGAGAGAGAGAGAAAGAGAAGAACCTACCCGCGCGGGACGTCCGTGTGATTGATGGATCCGAGCGCTCCGAGTGGTCCCCGCAATCAGATGGGACCGACTCTCGCTGGCTGTTGTTCTTGTATTGCGCTCCGGCGAGCAAAGGTTCTGCGGTGAAAACGTCGATGGACTTTCGTCGGCCGCGCGAGCAATCGCGCACGTGTGCTTTTTTCCGCGAAGCTCGTCTGGTTTTTATTATTCATATTCGCGTACTTGTATGGGGTGATTAATCGCGCTCGATGTATCCTCGCCACCCACGAGGTCGAATCGAAAAATCGTGGTTATATTCTCTCATCGACACAGGTTACATGGACCGTGTGGATCTAATCGTAGGAGAAAACAGCCGAGAACAAAGCGTTGTGGTGCGGAGTGAAAAGACGAGGCAAGAGAGTCGGGAGCAAAGAGGGAGAATGAAAGAGAAACGAGAGAAGATGGTCCAGCAGCGACAGCAGATTCTCTCTTCTCTTCGCCCTCTCTCTCTCTCTCTCTCTCTCTCTCTCTCTCTCTCTCTCGCTCCGTCTCTCTTTGTAACGAAGATTGTGTGTTAATGTATGGCTGGCATTCGGACGACAAGCGTGACAAATTGCTTTATTAGGTTGGCAGCCCGGGAGCCTTTCCACTTCGCTCTCTTTCGCTTCTCCGCTCTTCGCACCTCACACGTATACATGCTTCTCTTTCTCTCTACTCCGAGCCATGATTGTTCCTCGCTGCACTTGTTGTTGTTTCTCTTGCTTTCGCCTCCCACACCTCATCCAAATTTAAATCACTATTCTAATCACCGCATGAGACGGTCTCGTTTTCGCCTTATTCTTTATATATAAAATCCATTAGGTGGAATTCCATCATATCAATGAGTAGCTGCTGGAAATTTCACTCGAGGCACCCAGTTACATCAGTCACCTTCTCGCGGCTCCCAAAAAATTAATGAACCGCGCGACATCGCGGAAGGATAATACCCTCGCGGTGTACCGAGGCTGCCACAGGCGTCGCGTGAAAATTATATTAAAGCTCCGGTGGCCGCGCATTAATGGATCGAGAGAAAGCACACCACGTTGAGCGCTCCCGGGATCCTTTTTTGCGCGAACACCCGGATGCTCCGCGCGTGCAGTCATTAGGAGCTTCTCTGCATACACGTGTAGCTTAATTCTCCGCTCTCTTCACGTAAGACCCGTTGGACTCGTATGATGAAGTAAAAATTGCGAATAACAGTATGTGTAGATCGGTAAGTCGAACACCGTAACCGTCAGAAAAACTCCAGTAGGAAAGCCAATATTGCCTCGAACCCCTCGACTTCTATACGAGAGTTGGGACGACGTGTGATGTTGTTTGAAAATCATTACAAACTCGAGCTCTCTCACCTTCTCCGTCAACACACGAGAGGTTTGACTCGGTCCCTTTCGGCAGGTGTGGAAACCACTCGTCTCTAGTGCTTACGCACACACTCGACGAAATCATACCGCGTATACCTGCAGCGAAAAGGACTGTTGTGTCGGAGCCACGTATTATACACTGGTATGTATGGACTCGAAATTGATTGACTCCGCGACGGACCTCGGTGTACACATGCGTGTATTGATGGATGGACTCGCGTTAACTAATGAATGTGAATCGAACGTACGCTCGAACCGTTATCGCTATGCACCGTTATTTTTCAACAATTAATTATAACCCCTCTCTCGATGCTCTGTACACGCTATACCATAAATTTCGAATTATTCAGTACACACGGCTTACAAATCGCATATTAAGAGTGACAATTACAAAGCGATTCATCACGAGCGGCTCAAAATCTGGGGCTCGAGATCTCGACTAATAACCCGCCTAAAACATCGTTTAAATCCGCGCGCGCGCTACGGCAAACGAAGCTGCGCCCGCATGTCCGGTTCTATAACTCGTCGGATCAATATAAGCAGGCGGTAGTCGCGCACACATGTACCGAGCGCACATTTGATTTAAGGCAAAGCCACAGAAGTGGCACTATAGGAGCACACATCAGTCGTCATCCGTCTAATCCGTAACTGGAACATGGGAACAGTCCGGATTTCTGGTCCGGCGTCACGTCGCACACGTCGGGCCTGTCAATGAATAGATAACGAAGCCGAATGAGCTAGTTGAGAGGCGGTCTGATACATCGACGACATCGCCGTATAACATTTATTCGAATAATTTGTTCTTATCAGTGCGATTTCTACGAGCCGCGGCCAATGCAGAGATTCTCAACCGCGCTATTTCATTGCCGGTGCGTATAATTTGTGTCACGTCGAGATTTTTTGCACAAGTTGTTAAAATGTGTAAAAATAACCGTTTGAGGAGAGCGCAGCGTGACTGTGGAGTACTTTCACAGTACGTCACCGCCTGTTTACTCGATCAGAATTCCTTAGCTGCCGATTCCACATTTACGAGGAGCTATCTTAGCTAATACTTTTGGTATCACGCAATATTTTTGGATGCACTGTTTCATTTTACATTTTTTATAACGATCGACGTAACCGCTCTATTTAAAGTATATCATCGATTAGTGATCTAGTAAAATCTCTCTCGTAGAAACAAAACTACTTTTATGCAACAAAGAATAAAAATTAAACCAACTGCTCGTATCAATAAAGAATTAGTGTCTACTTTGAAAGCATGCGTTATTGGCACTGGAGCAAATTAAACTCTTTTTTATTTCGCTTCTTAAGTTATACTTATTGCAGTACATTAAAGACACCCCATACCTACACGATGTTTAAGAGCTAAGCAACTACTCAAAGCGAGTGAGTTGATGCGAGCCGCGTATCACGAGAAGGAAGTTCAATTTAACCCAATAAAAGACAATCAGAGGCCGACGGCGACCGCAGAGAGAAAGAGAGAGCGCGCAAGAGAGCTAGTGAACTACTACTATTTCTCTGATCTGAGCTAAACAGATCTGTCAAGGAACTTTTGCCATTCGAACTATTGTAGACCACTATAGGCTCAATATTTTGAGCATTGATTTTTGAAGTGCCTACTGAGGTTTTTAGATAAATAAGTACACAGTGCTGAAAAGCAACGTATAGTTAGTTTCTTTTCTTTTCTAAAACAAACGTATATTTTGTTAAATATTTTCATATTGAGAAAAAATGTGTTGCTAACTATATATTCGAATTGTACATTTGCATCACTCGAATACATATTACATAGCTTTTGTTGGATTACTGCATTATAGCATAATTAATGATTAAAGAAGACTATGGAAGTACTACCTCCTCAAAATTCTAAAGTATAGCAGTCATTATTGAAAGTATAGCAATTTATTATGAGAAACTTCTTCTCTTATGCACTAATCATATCAATACTGATCATTTTTTTCTAAAAAGATAAACTAAATTTTAATAAATATTGTACCAATGTCTTTTGCATTTTTTAGTGGTTTGCTTAAGAAATTTTTCAGTGGCATTTTTAAAGAATTTTTTCAATAAGAATATAATTTTTTCAGGAATAATTTTTATATTTGATTTAAATATTTTTAATATAGTATTCGATGTTATAAGTAAAGCAAGTAAAAGCAGTAGAAAATGAAGTTGGTTAATGATGCCTCGTCTTTCAATTGACTCGAGTGACAAATCCTTGTAATCAATCTCTAGCTCATCGTCTTCCACACTTATATTTACAACAGCAACAACAAATAGAACCGCAAAAAAGAACCAAAAATATCCGAAAAACATTGTTTTTATTTACACTGATAAGCTGCTAATTCGAAATTGTGTGTATAGCTTCTAATTTGAAATGCCTTTATATAGCACAGTAATATCTTTGATGTTACATAAAGATAAAACACTGTTATCAAAATCAATGTAAATCATCCAGCTCGAATCGGTAATTAGATAGTATTTATGATTATTGGGGTTTACAAGTAGATTTTACCTGTGATAGTAATTTTCATATATTTTATAACATTTCAAATAATAACCTGCCGATGAATAAAATAAATAACTCTGCTCAAAGGTATCTCTATTTTTTATTTCATGTATTACCTCGAATAATGTACTCCTAGAGTATAGCTGTATATTATTTTAAACAACTTGGTTTGAAAATTATTGCATTCCATATACTAGTTTTTTTAAGTACACTGTTTGCACAAAAGTGACCTTCATATTTTAAAACTTATTCGTTTTTTAGTTTGCAGAATGTAATGCAAGCAAATTTACGATACAAAAATAAAAAATGTGTTTTAACAAGAATTGTATTCCGTTCATTTGCAATTTACTAGTAATAAAAGGTTTTGCTTCCTCCTAGAGGAAGCTTTGTAATAGTAAAATTTTGAGTTTCGTTAAAACTTCTAGAAAATACTTTTTGGTGTGTTAGAAGTTCAAATCACGTGTTTTTAGAAAATGTCCGTATGGATGTGTGTGTGTATGTATACCGTAATATTTCTGGAACTACTCGGTGAATATCAATAAAATTTGACATGCATGTATATTTTTGTATTCTGAATTCGGGAAAAACATTTATTTTTTATTTTTCTAACTTTTTTTTATTTTATGGCCAATTTTTGATTTTTGAAAAACACTATTTTGCGGTTTTTTTCAATCATCCCATCGTTACCAACAATTCAGCTAATATGCATTTGAAAGAGAATAAAATTAGCTACTTTTCCCCGTTTGGTCCTCGGGATCGAACGCTTGGTTCGGCAAATAATATAAAAAAGGTGATTTAAAAAAAAATCATATCTCTGAAACTAAACATCATAACATCACAAAAACAATCATGTCGATGGGTCACGTGTCAAACTATATCCCACTTAATTTCAAGTGATTTGACTACTTATTTTTTCAGTAAAAAATCGGAAACGGGAAAAAATGAGTTTTTTGTGTGCTTTGATTACGGAAGTAAAAAGGATTTATTACACTTGAGATTTTGGGAAATAGTAGATATTTTATGTGTCTTGGCTAAGTTCATTGCGCTGCTTTCAAATCCCTATGATTCTTAAGATATCAAGGTTTTAATTTTTTTTAAATGGTTTGATTCTTCATATCTCTAAAACAATGCAGTCAAATGCTTCAAAATTTTATTTGGTGATTAACCATAAATAATGTTATTTGCTGCTAAAATTTTAAACGATTTCGTCGAGCGGTTATCAAGTAAAGAGATAAAAAGTAAAAACTGATTTTTCTTAAAACTTTTTTCTTCCTCTTGTAGGGGTGTCGCTGCACGTCGTTAAAGTCCCTCCCTATTAATTTATGTCAAAATGATATATACATATATATATACACACACACACACACATCAGTATGACATATAGTACACACAAACACACACACACACACATATATATATATATATATATATATATATATATATATATATATATATATATATATATATATATATACACACACACACAAATATGAGA
>QLSS01000135.1:175693-193668 GCA_024372645.1 Trichomalopsis sarcophagae | reverse complement strand
TCTCTCTCTCTCTCTCTCTCTCTCTCTCTCTCTCTCTCTCTCTCTCTTTCACTTTTGCTCGTTCTTGCCTCCCGTGTCGCTCGTCTCTCTCTCTCTCTCTCTCTCTTTCTCTCTCTCGGAGCTTCCTCTCGTTCCTTCGCGGCTCGAAAATTTTGTCGCGTCTCACCCTCGATCCGCGTGTGGTCGAGTTTCACTTCTCTCGTTTCGCCAGTGTTTGACATAGGAACTGAAGAGTCTTCGAATATCGCTCTTGTACTCTTTCACTCGATTAATTATTTATTGCACCGAAATATTCGCAGCCTGGCTGCGAGCTTATATGCGTATCTCGCGTTCACGCCTCTTATAATCCTGCGCGAAGAGAAGCGATTCCGATAAACTTTATACAACTCGCCTCCTTGAACACACACACATCGTCGATTTACAGCTGACTCGCGGCGAGGGTGAGTATACACGAGCACTCTGGGATCCTCGCGGTGTGTTCTCGGATCGACCGTTGCCTGCATACTTTGTTCGTTGACGAAAACGTGGGAGGAAACGCTCGATCCCATGCGCGACGATTCCAGAGTGCATGTTTTTTCTAACAAAAAAAAAGAACGGGCCGGATCTGGGTCAGTGGCTCGTCGATTGCGCAACGCTTTTATAATCGATTTCCCGGCAGGCAAGAAAAGCGACGAAAAATTCAAGCGCTCCTTGCGTCACCAGCAGCCGTGGATTCGTATACACATTGCCACAGCGCCAAATTCGCAAGCCGCTCACGAAAATGTCATTACCCCCTATCTCCTCGCGAGAAAGAAATTTGTGCAACTTGCCGCGCGCGCGGCTCTCCTAAATTCTCCCTCATTTTTTCCGGGCTCTCCGGCAGCCGTAAGCACAGTCACGACACCGGCCACGCTGAGGCAATGCTTTTTCCTCCTTTCATGCACGGTTGCGTCTTCGACTTGCGCACGATAAGCCTCGATATTTAAAACGACTCTGCATCAGCGGAAAGAAGAGCCTTGAGACATTTTTCTCGCGCGAGGAATCTCCTCTTTTTCACCGTGTACTTCTGCGTACGCAGGCGAGAAGTGAAAAAAAACGAGAGAAGAAGGGAAAAGAGATAGACTGAGCGGAGAGAGCTTTTTTTCGCGCGAACGCTATTATTCGAGGTCCACGCCGGATCGTTGCCTACGTATGAAACAAGAAAAATTCCTTCAGAATGAAAACACTCAACTTGCTTTCTCGCGTATCCCGACACGCAGCTCCTTTGTACATTTATGTCATGCCACTCGAAAGGTCCGCCCGCGTATTTTGTATAAGCGCGGCGGATCGTCGGGTATACGTCGCACGGATGCGACATTTGCCTATAATATACACGTCTCTTCGTCGTGTAACGATTCCCTTCTCTCTCCTCTATATTATAATATCCTCTCGTTATTTGTTTCCTAGTACGCGATTCACGAGATCACACTTCACTATATGCATCGCTTGATGCATCTCGATTAATAGATCGGACGACAACGCGCCGAGCTCCTCGGCGTATGCGTGTTAATTCTTCCGTGGATCGGAGCAGATACGCACTCGTTGCTCCGTATGTCCCAGCTCGAGTTCAATTGTTTTAGGTAGTACAGTTTCTCGTCGCGCCGACGGCCAAAACGTCGACTCGTTGAAAGCTTCTAAAACCCAGGTCCCGGACGATTGTCGAGCGCTGCTTCGTTAGACTGCCGGCCACACCCTGTAACAGGAAGACGGAGAGACGTGTCGTTGTAGCACTGTCGAGCTGGATTCAGGCCTAGTGACGATTTTTTTTTTTTTTTTTATGCTAGGTGCTATACTTGTATAGTGTCTTCACTTCCTACGAGCTAGTCTTCGTAGGGAGCGACGGTGCACAGACAGAATAATGGATCATGAACCAACAAAAGAAAGGATATGCAAACGGAGGCGGAGAAAAAAAATGACAACAAAATGACAAGTGCAGAACCTTACGTGAGCAATCCGGGATTGGGGTCGGCCTGGTACCAGGAGTACTGTGGCATGTAGCCCGCGTGATGGGGCGGCGGGGGTGGCGGGGGCGGATGATGCCCGGCCGTGTGCGGGTGGTGATGGCTGTGCGGCGGCGCGTGCGGATGTGGATGGTGTTTCATCTCGCCTGGCCAGGCGGGCGCCGGTGGGCTCTCGTTGTGCTGGGGTGACATCTCGCTGCCGGGGCTCGAGCTGCCCGGGGTGTGACCGCCCGGTCCGCCGCCCATGCCGCCCAGGTAGCCCGTTGTCGGACTGCCCGAGACCGAGCTGCCGCCTCCTGGAAACACGAGAACGAAACGATGTTTGCGGTTAGTAACTTTGTTCGAGAATATTATAGCGTACCGCTTGTACGACAGGTTATAGGGTCTTTGAACCAAAGGTGAAGAGTTCAAATACTTTGATAAAATTGTCCATAATTTACGTAAAACATTACAAAGGAACGTAAATTTAAATGATCCGAAAAACCGATAAAGTTTTTCACACTAAAAAAAGAGATTAAAAATTCAAACGCACCTCCTTGCATAAGTCCACCGGGCTGTCCAGGCTGTGGCGACGGTCCGCCGGGCAGCGCAGTGCCGCCGGCCAGTAGACTACCGTGTTGGCCGCCGCCGCCACCGCCGCCCTGCTGCGCCGCCTTCATCATCTTCTTGTACTTGCTCCTTCTGTTTTGAAACCAGATTTTCACCTGCAACACAAAGCCGAAGCGAATCGGTTAATCACCGGTCGGTACGAGATCACACGGATCCTACGTGTGCTTTTTGTTATTGTTATCGAGATGGATTGATTATATATCGAGCCGCGGCTCTGCGGCGAGTTTGACTCGTCGTGATTTATTGCCGCTGATTGATGCGCTCTCGCTCATCGCCTTGGGAGAATGTGTGACAAATTCGGGAAAACATTTATCCCGATAATGAGATTCTGCGTTTTTCATACGATTCCATATGCGTAATGGTTGCTCGAATTTTCGCTGATTGCGCAAAATCGTACGATGTCGCAGAACGCGCTCGAACGTACTACGCAAAACCATTCTTGTTCCTATAATATCCGTTTTTTGCTGATTTTTTTTCTCGCTCGCCGATGCACCCATAACTTGCGCCTGGAAGCATACACAGCAGCACACGTGAGTTGTGTATGCTCTCGGCGCTTTTCTTACGTAAGTCATCTATACCACTCCGGGTCTGTCCGCGCGAGCGCGGATATAATTGGCGAACGTATAGCTATACGCGGAATAAAAGAGCCGGAGAATCATCGCTGGCGATAGATTTTCCACGATCGGACGAGGATCGAGAAGCGATTATTTCGAATTATCGCGCGGAGCTGTGTGTACAGCGAAAGCCAAGGAAAAATTCGTTCGCAAACAATTCCGGTCACTCGAAAAAAAGAATCCAGCGGCGGCGTTTTGTGCAAGCCGGCGCGGAGAGCTCGCGCGGTTGCGTAATCGCCCGGGGAGTATTGCGTCTCGAAAGACTACTCGGCGTTGCTCCTAGCGTCGACCCTCTCTCTCTCTCTCTCGGTCTCGTATTTTTTGCCCGTTGATACGTCAATCAAAGCCCCGGCTTTACAGTTATTTTAATCAACTAAGTCTGGGGGCCCACTTGCCTCTCCGCATCTCTCTCTCTCTCTCTCTCTCTCTCTCTCTCTCTCCTTCTGCCAACTATTCCACGAGCGAGGAAGAGAGCACTGTACACGCCGGCGTTATAATGAAAGGACGAACAAAAGGAAGAAGAGAGGGAGAACACCGGGGCGTCATGTCAAAACGAGTTCATTATACGACTGCGCCGGGTTCGCTAAACCTCAAAAGAATATCAAGACGGCTTGCGCGCGCATTCGCTATACATCTCTCCCCGCGCTCGCGCTCGCGCAGGTGAGTGTTGCATTGTGCAGGCGCGTTAATCGAGTCACGAGCGCATCAGGCAGCTCTCTGTGTACAGCACATGGACTTTCTTATTTCGCGCGAGCCGAGCGTGCAGTCAAAATATTATGTGCTCGCCATCAGCCTGTACGATATTTTATGCAATCTCGGCGCCGTTTAGAGCAGCGGCTCGTGATCTTGAAACGCGGCTGCGAGTATGTAACGGACTGAATTTTCCAGCGATAAAGTGAAAAAAATTGCTCGTCAATCAGTCATGTAATGACGATGCGCGGTAGCCTACCCTCTGTATAGGACAATAATATACGCAGCGGCAGCTGTGCGCCCCGGCGACAAGAAGCACGACGTCATGCGTTATATTGCATCGAGTAAATCTCGGGCTAATTGCCCGATGAAAAAGTCCCGACAAAGCGAGCGCTGCGATTTATTTATCAGCGATTTAGAGCCGCGCCGCGCTTTGACGCCTCGGGATTTTCAGCCATTCAATTAGCGATGACGTATCGCGACATTGACAGTACTTTACAGCTGCTCTCGCGTGCTGCAAAAGAGAGGCCGCGATAATTACGGGCGAAAGTCGAGTGTTGGCGCGCGGCGCGTGGAGAAAAAAAATCAATTTTTCGTTGTTTATGCGCGTGAGAAACCGAGTTATTAAGGTGAGAACGTAGAAGCGAGGAAAATTTTAGAAAGCTACCGATCGGCTCGTTTTCCATTAGCCTACGCCAAAGCGGAGATCGATCCAACGATACTTTTTCTTCATAAGGAGAAAGAGAAAAGAAAGGACTTGGAGATAAAAGTAATTAGGAATATGTATGCATCGCGTGGGTGCGAGCCGAATAGAGACTCCACGGGGCAGAAGGCAAAACTCGAGTCGACGTCCCTGTTACCCCCCCCCCCCCCCCAACACACACACACACACTCGCACACCGGTCGCCACCTGTCAGCCGGCAAGAAACGCGATTTCGTATCGCGTTCTTCCGAGAATTAGAATCCGCCCGCGGCCGTGTGCAGTGCGCCGAGCAAAAAGCGTATGCTAATGCCCGTGAAAATTCGGACGCCGGCGCGATGCATTTGGAATACATTACGTATGTATGTATGTGAGCTCGGTGGGAGCGAAAAAATTTTGCGTGCGATCCGACGCTTGCATTTTTTTGCTCGTCTTTGCGAAATAAATAAAAAGCTATAACACTTTGTAATATAATCTGCCATCGCTCGGTCTTGGGGAAAAATGAGAAACGGTATACAGCAGGTATATCGCTCGGCAGATTACGCATTCTGTAGGTCACTCTTTAGCGGAATTATCAATGCTAATGAGGCTTATGACACAAAGCGAGCAAAAAGCGAGATTCGAGTAGCCGCGCGAGCGAGCGGTAGCCATCATCTCTCTCTCGCTCGCTTGCAGGAGGCGCGGCTTCGCTGTCGATCGACGCTGATGCATACTCAATGAGCAGCAGCAGCTTTGCTCGCCCGCGGCACTAGACGAAAATATAAAAGCGCCGGCCCGAGAGAGAAAGAGTTTGCATATTTATGAGCGCTCACGGGAATCTAGGAATTCGTCCGCTGGCTACGTGCATTTTTTATCCGCCAAAGTGCAGTATGCGAGTACAACGGAGTAGGGGAGATTGAATTTTTGCGAAAGCCTGGAAAATCGTGCGACTATGTCTCTTATTCTCTCTCCGAGCTGGCTGCTGGTAACGATACTCAAATGCATAATCGGCCCTTTTGATCCCGCGTCATCGGGTTCGCGGGGGTTCTCCTCAACGGTGGCAATCATCTCCCCCTCTCTTCAGCCCCCCGCTGCGCGTATTATGTACTGCTACCGGCGGATAAAAGACTGACGCGCGCCCAAATCGAATTAGCCCGTGTATACGGGCAGCCCGGTGATAGGTGTATAGTTTTCTGTGTCGCGCTCGTTAGCCAGCCGTCGGTTTGGATTCGTTAATCTTGTCGCGTCGTGTTATGACTGTGTACGAGGGGTTGGGCTTTTCCCGCTGCGCTTTTTCGGGGACACGTCGCGTGTCATACTTTTCTAAGTATAGCTATAACGTTAGAAGGCAACTGCCGCACGACAATAACCATAACCCTACGAAAAACCAAGCCCGACAGGATACATCCACAAAAATGTCTGCGGACGAGTATAAATTCCGTTGATCCACGCTGCAGTTGCAGTCCCAGCCCTTCTGACGGACAACGCGCAACTATATGTTATACACCGACACACACGGACGGCCGCTTCATTTTTCCCCTTCCCCGCATTATTGCACCCTCGTAGCTCTTCCCCTACGCTCGCGCAGGCACTTCCTGCCGGTGTCGGCGGCGGCGGCGGCGGCGGCGGGCCAGTGATGCGCAGCAGTCGAAATACGAAGTCGACTTGTTTATGCGCGCTCGTTTTTTTAGAAAATAAAATACACGCCGCTCGCAGTCGTATAACGTCAGCGGAGCGCGCTTCCATCGGAGCGCGGCTGCAAAAAGCTCGCGATTAACGGCCTATCTTAACCTCTCGTGGTGCAGATGCGCCGACCGGGGAGTAATTATAATATCGTTTGTTCGAGCGAGGGACTGGTGAAAATCGAAAGCTCTCATATAAGCCTGAAATCGAAACTGTCGTGTGTCGCAAGAATGTACATAGATATAACCTATACATACGTACGTCTCTCCTGCACATATCCGAATTGGACATTTGAAGCACGTACGCAGTCAGCCTCGGCGCTGACAATGGCGACGCGACGCCCGGAATGTCGGCGAGCAGCTCTCCTATACACGCGTGTGTATCCCTCTCTCTCTCTATCTCTCTCTCTCTCTCTCTCTCTCTCTCTCTCTCTCTCTCTCTCTCTCTCTCTCTCTCGCTCGCTCGCTCGCTCGCTCTATCCCTTTTGTGCAGCCCGCGCGTTTATTATTATTTTCTACATATTCATAACGCGCCGTTACATCATCGCGCTCTCCGCGAGAGCGCGCGTAACCGTGTATTATTATTGTCGACGCGGAGCCTTTCTTTCGCGCTTTTTTTGTTCGCCGCAGTGCTTGTCACACGCGTGGAATTTTTCGAGATTTTTCCTCTGTATATTCTTTTCGGAAATTCGAATAAAATCGGAAAAGAGGAGCGCAAAAGCTCGTACCCACGCACGAGCGAGTCTTTATACGCGGGTAATTAATGGCATCGAGGACCCGGGCCCGATTCCCATGTCTGCTGGTTTCCGCGTGCGTATAACGTATTCCCGCGCGGCGCATATAGTAGGTGGAGAGATCCACTCCTTCGTCACGCTGGGCTGCCGCCGAGTCCGGCTCGAGTCTAGATTGGAGAGCCGGTGGGAATGGACTGTACGAGATTTTTAGTCAACCCGCGAGTGCGTGTGTGCGGCTATAACAATTCACAGACACGAAGCCGAGTGATTCGACGACGAGAACACGCAGGCGCAGAGCGACGAAGAAGAGGGACAGTAGCGGGGCGCATGAGAAGCGCAGCGGAGTGTCGCGCGCGTGTGCATCGAGCTGTAGTTCCTCGTCCCCTAGGTCGGCTCTCTTCGCCTCGTGGTCATCGTCGCAGTACATAGCAGCGTCCTACTAAGCTTATTCCTCGGGTAGTCTTTCTTTCTTCGACGCGAGCGCGAGCGTGTAGGACAACTCGATTGTCTTTACGCGCGAGATGTGCCGCTCTCACGACTGCACAACTGTACTCGCTGTTTTTCTCTCGTCTATTCGCGCCTCGCGGCGTGAAACATGACGCTACTGGCTTATTCTGTCATACTATAGGTAGCCGCACACGCAATGTGTCAAAACCTCACTACTGCGCGGCGATCGGAAAAATTGCGCCGTTGCAGTGGAAAAAAAGAAGACGGAACTCGGAAGTCCGGGGCTGGTTTCGTAACAATCGCGACCCGTCATCATTTTTTTTATTCCACGTCCTGCACGCGCCACAGTTCCTATTTATTGCACTCGCGATGCATGCTTCCCATTCGAGTGCGACCGTATTCCATAACGGATACGCGTATCGACAGGCCTGCATTATCGGGACACGGCGTAATAACGAGCAAAAAAAAGTGCGGATGCTGTCGGACGTTGATTTTCAGGTCGAGTTTTGTTGTTATGTTATCCGAATGTCGAGGGAAAGTAAGTATATCCGAGCGAATAGATGCGGTCGAAAAAGGCATAGGCGTGTGTGATTTGATTACCGTGATCGGCGCTCGGTTAAAAAGTCGCCTTAACGGCCACTTGATTAAAACTAATCGCTCTAACGAGCTCCTGCTGGAACGTATGAACTTCTAATTTAGCCATTACGCAAAAGCTGCTTATAAATCATCACACACCGCCGACGGTACATTAACCCTCGAGAACAGGTGTCAATTAACCAACGTCAAACCGTAAACACCGAGCACAAGCGAGCGCCACCGCCGAATTCGACGAAATCCAAATGCACAGCGTTCATCTCGATAAACGCAGTGGCGGAAGAGCAATCGGAAAAATAATCCGCATCCCGCGCACGTGCAGCAGAGAGTGAGAGAGAGGTTTCCCTCTCCCCTGCAGCGACTCACACAGCGCGCGTCAGTCTTTCTCACACTTTCGCAGAAGCGGCAAATACCTTATGCAGCGCTCGCAGCTAAGAACGGACCATACAACTCGAGCGAGAGAGGCTTTCTGGACTTTTACGGGAATAGGCTCGCTCGCGCCTATACGATGCTGCAGCGCTATCGAGATGCAGCCGCGGCGGCACTTGGGCAAAAAGCAGCTAATCCGGCGGCCTTTTTACCCTCCGATTGAATGGCAACGCGCTCAGTAGGCCAGGTGTTAAATTCAAGTCTATATGTGCGCACGAGGGATCGGCTTTTTCTCGAGTGGTCGGACGAGCGCGCGCGGTATAGCGCGGATCGTTTTGTATCTTGATGACTTTTTCACGGCGAGTATATAGTCGAAGAGCGAACTGCCTCGTGGCTTTCTATTGCGCGCGCAGGCGAGGACGGAATGATTTATTCGCCGCTGCCCGGCTAATCGATCTTACCCGCTCAACGTTATGGGCCGCCGCCGCCGCCGCCGCGGAGCTTTTTGCATCGCGCGCGAGTGGTACGTGCGAATTATTGTAATTGAGCGGCTTATTACGGAAATCTTGTTAGCTGCTACACACACACACTGCTCTTTTTCCTGATTCGCGCAGCTGTTCGATCCGCGCGTAATACCGCTACGTACGCGCCGTTTATAGAACCATTTGTACTTTCCTCGGAAGTTCGCCGCGGTGGACCCGCGAAAGACTATATATAATGCACGACACGCGGCACGAGTGTATTATCCGGAGCGACTGCACGCGCAATTTCAGCCGTACACTTGAGCTCCGCTCGCGGAAAAGTAGAGGGTAATTTAACCCTATAGCCTAGCTGCGGCTCTATGCGCGGAACACAGCGCGAGAGCAGTAGCCGCTCGCGGTAATTTCACGCTTTTACTCGCGCGTAGAGAAAATGTGTCCTCCTCTCGTCCGGCTGCTGCGTTATGCGCATCTACCGCGCGGTGCGTGAGAGACTTAATTTTTGCGCTGCTGCGCGCGCCGAACGGTAAATTAACAGGGCTGTAATCACGGCCGGTAAGCTTTATATACTTCCTCGCCATCGTACCACGGTTTGTGGCCCAGTTTTCCGTGGGATATTTTTCGCTGTATATCGAAAAATTAGAAGAGGAAAAAAATACGTTTCAAGGCCAAAGGCAGGTTCGTCGAAAAGTCAGTGGATGGTTACGGAAAGTGCCTTCTTCGCTACCGCGCTTCCGCACCGAGTCCGCGCTCTTAATCTCGAAGCCGCGATCTGAGCTACTCTTTTTCTTCTGCCGCACACGCGATGATTCCGCTCGTGTTCGCGGAAAGCCTACCTGGTAGAAAGGGAACGAATTAGCCCCGGAGAAGAGCGCGACACGCAGTCGATCGCGGAGATCGTTATGTAAAGGCGCGTAATCGAGAGAAAGGCTTCGATACGCGACGTGTTTGGTTTTCGAAGAGTAGCTTCGCTGCTGTAGTATTTCTCTCTGATTAAAATTTATTCGACAAATTGACCGCGCACCCGCGTACCTACGTGTGTTGTGTAATTAAGCGCAATTATGTACTAGAGAGCGTCGGAAAAGCGATGGAAAGAGAGAGAGAGAGAGAGAGAGAGAGAGAGAGAGAGAGAGAGAGAGAGAGAGAGAGAGAGAAAAAGATGCCGACGTGCTGATTTCGCAAGTTTCCATGAAACGCGCGGATTCTTCCCGAGCTCGTTACGCGCTTACCGTGTGTGACTTTGTGTCAGCTCTTGTGTATAGACCGCGCACGCGAGTAGCAAGTTTAAGGTCTAGTTTACGATGTTATATTGTGGCACACACTCGCAAATCAAAATCACTTGGACGTTAATAACGTTTTGTAATCGAATCCATCATCGGTCTTTCGCAAGCGGAGGTTAATTGCTTTTTGATTGGAGATTAGGTTTCAATTAAATTTCCATGATTTATTCATGGCTAAAAGTTTTCCGATCGAGAGCTGTATGCACATCCCGACACAAACAACAACAAGAAGAAAAGCAGATCGAATCCGCAGAAGCTACAGAAGCATCACCATCATCATCATCAGCGGCGGCGCAGCTACGAGGGAGAGCGAGAGAGAGAGAGAGAAAGGGTTACATAATGCGCCGAGGCGCGTATAGATCATATCTTCCCTCTTGGCTTCGCGCTGCAGCGCCTAACTATGAGATGCACCGCGCGTATATGTACTTACGCGTCCTTATCTCTCCGACTCGTCTCTTTCTCTCTTCTCTCGATACACGTTCGAGCATGTATGCATGTGTACGAGTATACGAGCACTCGTTGCCGCTACTTGCAATACGTGTGCACGAACAAGTGTGAAGAGCGAGAGGTGATTTATCGTTGTCTCGTATGTACAGCAGAGGAAGATGCATTATATTTTAAAGTCGGGTAGATCCCCGCGTAGTCAAGGTCGACTCAGCGTTGGGCAATCGAATTAAAAAATTAGTGCAACGCGAGGCACTCGGATATCGAGTCTGTATAGCATCTCAATTAATGAGCTTGTATATCGCGCGCGCTCGCATCAATCAAAGCCGCCGCCGACTCGAGTGATTTGCATATCGGCGATCGATAGATTGTACACAGAGACGATAACCGAGAGAGTAAGAAATCGAATCGCGGGGTTTTTTCTCTCGCGCAGCTAACGATCGATTGTGCGAAAAGTAGCCTGTGTGTACACGCGGTGCAACAGCGCGTAATGCTCAGGTGCGCGCACACCAATCTCGTCGGATGAGTCAGCCGCTGCATTGTATCACATGCATTCGACTCCGTACTCGCAGTGTATAGGCTTCTAGTTTTTTTGCGCGAATTTTTAATCGAACGCCGACCGATTATACAAAAAAACACATCACGTCTCAATTAACAAACTCCCGTGTATTTTCCGTAGTGAATTACGAAGAGCTAAATAAGCGCGCTTCATATAACTAATGCGCATAAAGCGTAGACCAGTGACTTTTATGTAGGCACGCACACAGCAGTACATCAGAGCGAGCGAGCACACGGGACCTACCCTTCCGGATACGTGCGACAGACGCCCGGCGTAGCTCCGCCGCTCTGGGCGCATTGATGCGTAGGAAAAAGCGCGCGCGCATGTCCGCCGCGCGGCCTCACGGGGAAATATATTCAAATGCGCCGAGTGAGAGTAGAGCGCGCACGGGACATTGTTATTCTAGCGTGAAAACGGCCGCCGCTGTTAGCTTTTATTAGCGTAATTTGTTCTATTAACCGTTTACCCAGCGCCGCTACACCGATGGCCCGGCGCGGGGAGGGAGTTAACGGATTCACTCGGATAAGGGGCGAGTATATAGTGCGACGCCGTGTAGTGTGAAAAAACGCGGCTCTGGAATTTCGAGCGAGTAATGCACTGCGCAAGTATAGGCGAGCGCGGGATTGGCCGAGAGAGAAAACGCCCAGCTTGTCAGTCGGCCAGTGGCTCGTATAATTAATGAGAAAAGCGCAGCTTCACGCTGGCGGTACACGCTCGATTTCACCCGTGACACGGGGCTCCCTATCCCGACCAATCGACTCGCTCTGCGCCGCCGAGACGCCGACCAATAACCGAACGAGAATAATATCTGCCCGATCACGCTGCTCAACGTCGTGGACGGGCTATGTGTATCGGTGATATGAAGTACGTTGTGCGCACAGAAACCTGACGAGCCCGGAAAAGCCTCTCGTAAAACCGCGAGCGCGGTGATTACGACATTACGTACACACAACGGCCCAGCGAGGGAAAAAAGGAGCATCGCCGCGCGGATGTGTCACGGCGTAATTGTTGCCCCTTTACGCGCGCTGCGCAGTTGCGCAAACCGCGCGCTCTCGGCTTAGCTTGGCTTAGGAAAATTCAGGTAGCCGAGCGACGTTTTACGAGCCTATAAAATTATAACCGCGGCCCTCGCATATGATCTATGAACATTCAATCTTCGTATAGGTATACATCAGCTGCGTGTGGGGCTCTTTGTTGCTCGAGTCGGTGCAGTGTCCGCCGCCGGAGAGTGATGGATTCCTCCTCTCCGCTTTATAGGCGAGGGTATATGAAAAAATAGCGTCGCGAATCAACCCTTCCCGTGTAGGGCTGGATTTACGATTCGCTCGACAATTACGCGCGAGCGTGTGTGTTTATACAAGCGTGATGAATTACGATCCAGAGAGTAGAACAATAAGCGTATCTCCCGAAAACGCATTCCGACTGCGACGTATCACAAGACTGCAGCGCACATACCGCCGCGGTCCAGCCTCTCTCGCTCTAATATATACAAGAAACTCGGCCGTAGCAGCGAGACCCTCAGCGTCGTCGCACTCCTGGCTCTCTCTTTCTCCCTAGAACAACGCGATCATAAAGCCTCCCCATAACTTAAGGCCCCGACGCTACTCGCGCTTTACTACTTGCGCCAGCGAAAGAGTGAGAGAGAGAGAGAGAGAGAGAGAGAGAGATTTCCATGCGCCCGTAGCGTGTATAAAATCCCGACACAGAAGCTGAGCAGCTCTCTCTCGCGAGAGCAGTAAAAGCGAACGATCTCTCGGAGTGCAGGAGAGCCGCGGGCGATCCTTCCTTCGCGCCTCGCGATTTTTTGCGCGGAATTTTTTCTCCCTCTTTCTTCCACTCACTCTTTCTCTGGCTTTAGTGCCCTTCGTGCATTCTGCTCCGGATTTTTTTTAGCGCAGAGAGCGGTTCGGTTCGAGAAGGAGAGAAAGGATGTGGAATTGTTTTTTATTAAATTTATGCCAGAAAATTGTCCAAGTCGTGTGCGACGATGAAGACGTATAATCGAACTCGTTAATACGGAACGATTTCGGATGCAGCTGCGCCGTAAATCCTCGGCGTTGACCGCGACCTCTGTATCTCCGATCGATTCGCGACCGGTGCGTGTGCTCGTAAATCCTACGCGGACTTTAGCGTCAAATCTGTCACTTTAATTATCGCGGGGCGCGACTGGTATTTAAAAAGCGGTGCTAATGGCGCGTTCATTTCGGTTATGAAATCGCGCGGGCAATAACAGTAGGCATTTTTCCGCGATAAACTCGGGGATAATAATAGGTTAAATATTTTAATCGGCTATAGAACTGGACGTTTCGCGCGTGACTTAGTTATTTTATTAGAAAACGCGCGAGCTTTACACGGATAGAACGTGATCGGGCGACTTTACGGTATAATCCTGGAAAAACGCGTGCGCTTTTTTCTTCGCAGGCTGAAATGCGGCTTTTCGCAAAAAAAGCGCGCAGGTGAACGAGCGTTTTAATTTTCAAAACTGGCTGCGCGATGGGGAGAGCAAAAAAACGGCCGAATTAAGTGATTGTAATAAAAGTCTTGACACTCAATTAACTTTCTCCCGCTCGCGATTTTTCGATCGCCACCCGAGAGACGAGCAATTAAAATTAACGCGCGTGTAACCGGTAGTCAATGACTGCAATTATAATAACCCACAGAAAATCGTCGAAAACTACCCGCTACGATAATCTAATCTACTTCTCTCTCGAGTAAAAGAGCCGTATACGCGTATAACATAATAATAATCTCGCTCGTCAGGAGCCAGCGATATCTCGAATCCCACATCTATTCCTCAAACTCGAGGACCCTCGGGCGCCGTATCCCCGCACACACACACACGCGCGTGGTATTGATGCATAAAACGCGCATATTTACGGAGAGCCTGTTTTCACGGATGTGAACACCCGGTATGCAACGGCAGCGGCGGCGGCGGCGGCTCTTGAGAGGAAGGCATAACCGGGGGGCCATATAGCCGGAGCGCGCGCGCGCGCAATTTATTTATTTTAACCAGCGCCGGGATAAAACTTGTTTACGGTACACGTATACAGCGCGCGGCGAGAGGAGGGCACGTATAGGTACACTTTTAAATAGAGCAAGCGCCGTCAAGAGAGAGATTCTTTCTTTTTGATAGCGCGCGGCTCTCGCGATGACAGCGACTGATTCAGAGGCGGGAAGCAATTTGCTAGGGCAATTCGTTATTTTTACCGTGCGCGGTTCTCCTCTCTTTTTGCCCTCTTCTCTCGGGCATGTATATGCATGCGTCGAGAGTGAGACGTGTGTATATGCGAGCACAGTCGTATTATTTTACTTTTATACTTGCTTACGCGCGAAAAAAGCGCCGAGGGAACGCTTTTATCGACGGCAATTATATTGCCCCCGGGATATCAATAAGGACTCCCGGAAAACGCTGACACCTCGATGTGCCACTTTTTTATCACGAGGTATACTGTTGCGCGGCTTATCGGCCGTATGTGTTAGTTCGCCGCGGCTATTTTCAATGTATAAACAATATGCGCTCTATACAAGCTCTCGTTGAAAACTCCCAGTCAATGCTCGCAAATTGCAAGACAAATAAGTTAATCACCAGAAGCTCATCCCTGTATTATATATAGTCGACGATGGAAACTCTCGCGTGGCGAAATTTCCGCGCCGCGCAGCATGCGGAGTATCGATCGAGTCGCGTGATTATTGGAAAGCGTGGGCGGGCCCGCGAGACCACGCGGGGCTGCTTCCTACGTATGTGTGTGTATACATGCTGCTGCGGAGCAGCTGTGCCTACGCGATTGAATTTCTAATATTGCTGATCGATATCGGGAAAAAGGCTCGTTTAGTGCATTACATGCTCGCGTACACGCACACTTTGTTCCTTACCGCTGTGTGTGCGTCTGTTTTTTTTTTCGGCTTGTGTGATGTTTACAGAGAAAAAAGGGATCTTTGCGAAAGAGGCGTTACGGTGTCGGTTGCGCAAGTCGCGTATGCGGTAGTTTGTGAGTCGCGCGCACTTTTGGATTTTAATAATTCGGCTGTTTTTACATACCCTCTCGTGCGCGTTTTAATCAATATTATTAGAGGGGATTTTTCAGCCGCGCGTAATTACAGGCTTTTCGGCAGTCGGTGCACGCACTATAATGGCCCATTGTGATGTCACTTCTCGCATCGGAGACGTAAGCGTATAAAAATAATCCGGGAAAGTTAGCGATACAACGTGCTGCGGAATATTCATAATAAAATAACGTCTCGCGTCTTTAATATTAAATGCCCGCGCGATAAAAAGCTAACTCAACTAAACAATCGTGTATACGCATTATACATACAGGCTTGTATGTTTCTTTCTTCTTCTCAACGATACGATCGTGACATTGTAATCGTGCCGTGTAAGTACACATATAGACGCCGGCGCTTATCCAATTTCCAGTGTCTCTGCAATATATAATCCCACACAGCGAGTGCAGTACAACTTTTTTTCAGACTTGTAGAGGTCCGCGATTATGATAATTCCCACTTAACCGCGCGCGCGGCTATAAGAAAATGGGTGAAGCAATTTTTCCTCCCCGTCGTCGTCGTTTTAATAAACATTGTCGCAACTGTACACATCGAGCTTTTCGCCTTCCATCATCCCCGAGAGCAGCAGCTAAACTCATTACCGCAGATGCGGCGTCTCGTCATCGCTACAGCGTCACGTCCTCCCTGATGGGCGCGCGGAGAGTGTCGTGTCGGCGGTTCTCCGCGTTCTGCTCTCATTATCGGGCGAGCTGCGCGCGCTGATAGAACAAGGACGGTGTGCAGCGCAAGCGCGCCTCGCCTCTTTATAACACACACACACACACACATAGAGAGAGAGAGAGAGAGAGAGAGAGAGAGAGAGAGAGAGAGAGAGAGAGAGAGAGAGAGAGAGCGAAAGGCCGTGTGTGCGCGTGTAGCAACGGTTCGGCCGTGCCTTCGCCGGCTGGCGCGCATAGGTACCCTGAGTTCCCGTGAAAAAGTCGCTTGCGTGTCAACCGGCGACACACGCGGGGCACTGCGGGTAATAATCTTCTTCCTCGCCCTCCTGTCTTTTTACTTTTCTGTCTCGCTCGCTCGCTCGCTCTCCGGCTGGCCGCGCGCCGCTCGGGCATGCTCTTTTTACCTCCTTTTTTTCCTTCCTCCTCTTCCTCCTCCTCCTTCTACAGCGCCGCCGCCATCCGCAGCAGCTACGTGTGCAGCAGTGCTTCTTTCTTTCTTTCCCGCGCAGCCGAGCGAGTCTCTGCTGCGTGTACGTTCCCTCGAGGCGCACAGTCTTTTTTCCACTTTTCGTGCCGCTTTTCAAGGCTGCGATCGCAAGAGAACCACCTGACTCGGCGCGCGCCTATACCTATATACACGGCATGATTTAGATGCGTGTGTTCCTTCGCGGTTATTATTTTTTCTCTCTCTTGCTCCGCTTCTATTAGCGCGCGCAGCTCTGTGTGTGCAGTGTCTATTGATTTCCTTCGGGGCAAACGCTGCACACACAAGTACTGAAAAATGGATGGTGCTCTATGCGCCGCGCGATTGAGAAACAGAGATAGGCTTCTTTTTGCCGCTTTAAAGTCGCTCGCCGCTAAATTATTCATCCGATCTCGCAGCGAGCGCTAAAAAATTGATCGCTTCCTCGAATATCGCCGCGCGCGGGCGCGCGCTCGCGGCTGTGAATAAAAGATAACCCCCCACACGGCTCAGAAAAACTAATCCAGCGAGAGGGAGAAAAAATAAGATCCGCGGAACACACAGGCAGGCAGTTCCCTCCGGCTATTAAAAATCGGCTAATGAGAAGAGCCGAGGGTTGCTGCTATATATTAAGCGTACAGCTGAGTTTTTCTAAAAGTGTGCAAACGCTCGCTAATAGACCGCGGAAGAAACGAAGTAGGCGTCCCGTATCCCTCTCGCCTGTTCAGCGCTCGCGCGAGTCCGAGTTTTAATGGGTTTTCAGCCCGGGCCGTAAAATGCATTAAAACTCGTATATAAGGGGGAGGTTCTCGGCTCCGGCTTTCGCTGCCAAAAATCCGCGGACGAGTACGCGCGTATCATGCGTGTACGTATGCGCGGATTATCATGCAAATGAGCGGACGGCCACTCGAGAGTTGATTAATGCGCTATGATAGCGCTGAATATTTCAGGTAGGTTAATCGGTGTGTAGGTCAACGCTCGCCGCGTGTGTATATATTAATGTAGTCTAAGAAGTCTCGCGGCAATCGAACGTAATAGTTTCTTAAGCACAGGTTACCTGCGCTGTTATATGCGTACAGTTCACCAGCTGGGGTTGAGCCGCTTAATAATTAGCATTGTTCAGCCGTACATAGACGCACAGCTCGTCGACTGATTATCGCGGTGAATTAGTCAAAAGCGCTCTGGCTAAGCGAACGCTTACGCTATAGCCGTGCGCGTCTTGCGCTTTAATTGGAGATCAAAGGTTGTATACTCCAGACTAACGAGTCGTGGCGGGATTAATCCGAAATGGATTTCCCGGAATCGGGGCCGAGGATTTACGATTCGCGATGAAACTCGCGGGGTTGAGAGGCACTGCGCGCTTGAGAGCTCTCCTCGCCAGCGGCGGCGTCGGCGGCGGCGGCAGACTCGCCAGGACCATTGTGGGCGTACCTCCGGCACATCCCATGCGCGCTCGCGAGTGTGTATCTGCCGTGTGTCTTATATACTGCTATTTCGCTTTTCGTGTTTAGGCGCAGTCCCGACGTCGCCAGAAAGCCCACCGAGCGCCAAAGCTGTATGCTTTATTGTGTATACGCCAGCCGAGAGAGAGAGAGAGAGAGAGAGAGAGAGAGAGAGAGAGAGAGAGAG
>QLSS01000135.1:162539-175683 GCA_024372645.1 Trichomalopsis sarcophagae | reverse complement strand
AGAGAGAGAGAGAGAGAGAGAGAGAGAGAGAGAGAGAGAGAGAGAGAAAAGTCCATAATGCGGCACCGTCCGCGCGTGTGTACGTGTGTTGGGTAAAACGATACTAATTTTCTATTACCGCAGAAAAACACTGTCGAGCGGGAGAGAAAGAGAGAGAGTTTGCAAACGCGATGTATACGGCCCCATCACGGCAGAGCTTGCGGTGTGGTGAACTGCGAGATTTACGGCGTCGTTTATTTACGCCAAAACAAATAATAGCGCCGCGTCGAGTGCGGCTCTTACTGTCCCTCTCCCTCACTCTCAGCTGTCCGTGATAACGTTGTTAGCTCCTTCGTTACCGCGTTTCGTTGCGTATGTACACGCTGTTTCGAATAAGAGACTTTTTTCCAGATGCGATCATGCGAACTGGTTCGATGCAAGAGAGCAAAAAGCACCTTTCACGCGAGCAGTGTACGATGAAGAAGCTTTCTCTCCCGCGGCACATCCGAGAGAGGCCGCCGAAATAAACACGCGTGATTAACAGTTGGTTGACAGTTTCTTTTTGTTCGCCTCCTCTGCACTCTGGTATACTCCCAGCAGAATATCCCCGGCGAAAGTCCCGCTCGCAGAAGATCGGCTATCTCTCCTCTCCGCGCGCGCGCGCGCGCGACCGTTATAAAATGCGAAAGGCGCACGTATTTCGAAATTAATTTTCAATAAAATAATAATCGATAATCACAGCCCGTTGATTATTGCACTCGAGTATACAGCCGATGAATTTAAACGAGAGCGCGTGTGGCTGTCAAAAATTATCGCTGTATTTGCATACAAGATCGCGCTAATTACCTGTATACACTGCTGCGCTCGAGGAAAAAAATGGCTCTATACAATTAACGGTGAACATACATCGCGATAACTCTACGCTAAACGCGCGCATTCAAGCCTGGCGTGTATGATAATGTAGATTTCGACGGTTTAATAGTGTGTCTCCTTAGCGCGCGCAAAGTATAAAACAATGAATTCTTTAGCCTCCCGCGCGAAAGCGAACGGGTCGATGCGCGTTTAGGTGTATATAGATATACAGGCGATATCGCGCTGTATGTTCTTCGTCGTCGTCGCCGCCGCCGCGGCTGCAGATCGATATGAAATGAGTCGCGCGCAGGGGATAAGATTCGAGAGCGGCGAGTAAATAGCGTTTACAGAGTTTTGTAGACTTTTATTGTTTTTTTTCTCTCTCCAAAGATAAAGATCGTTAATCTTATGGCCGATCGCGAGGCTCGATAAAAGTTCGTTCATAGTTATTGTTGTGCATCGATTGAGCATCGACAAGAGCATAGCCGTTTTGCACCTGCAGCGCTACCACGTCGCGAACGGTGTATAATGAGAAGGTAGTTATCGTCGATTCGTCGAACGAGACAAAAACTAAAGCACACACGCGCGCCCATACAGTCTTAATGATATTTCTCCCTTCGACTGTGTATAATCATGCAAGCGAAAGAAAGCTCGCTCGCGTGAATTTCCGTTAAAATGCACTCGCCCCGTATTCTTAGACACTCGTCGATGGACTATAGCCTCCATCTATACTCTCTGCCGCCGCGCGCGACGTATTTTATGATAATGCAAAGAAACCTCAGTCGCGCGTATATATCGGTAATCAATCGGTGCCGCGCGACGGTATATAGGGGCGCATATGCACCTGCGGGGGTGTGTGTATGTGCATGTATATATATATATATATTTTTTTTTTCTCGCTGCAAGCAACTCGCGCGCTATACTGCAGCCGAGCTATAAGAATGTCGACGGAATCTTTATTTAGTGCCTCTGCATGTTTCATAGCATCAAGTATTAAACAAGTTGGAAAACTGCTCGACGCGCGCACAAGCAAGATAGCTAGCAAGCAGCGCGAAGCTATGCACAGACACGCGGCCGATCTATCTCGGATGTGTCAAGGATCTTTTTTTCCTTGCTTAGATACCCATGTATACACATACATACTTATTTTTTCAATACCCCGCGCACTACACGACGATTCGGTTGTGCTTATACTTTTCCGACTCGCGCATTATTATTATAATCATTCTGCAGTATTAATTAACGCACACACAAACGGCGCTTGTTAATTAAAGCGCTACTTTTAATTTGTTTTAACTTTCTATAGCCTCCGGCTAATCCGACGCTACGACGCGCGTTCAACAACACTCCCTCGTTAACCTCTTGCACTTTGAACGAAATAATAAGTATCAGCTCTGCAGCAAGTGTGTATGCGTTTGTGTAATCGGTATATAAGCGCAATATATATCCGTCGATATAAATCACTGGCTACCGATCTCTTGCGGGCAATTACAGAAAAACGCGCGAGAGAGGAAGGAACTGCCGCCGACTGCAGGTGCAGCAGCAGCAGCAGCGGAGAAAAAGAGCCGCAGCGAGATTCGATCGTATAAATCAGAACGCGGTCTTTCCAGAATGCGGCAAGTGGTTTCTTGCGTTTGTGTGTGTGTGTGTGTGTGTGCGTGTGTGTAAGTACTCATGTGTGCCGGCAGAGGTCGCGCATAAATATTCAAACGACAAACCGATACACATGTATACGTCGCCGCGAGTAGTCCTTACAGGCGTTTTTTTCCCTCAACATCTCTCGAGTTTGCAATTAAAAATCGATGCTTCAAGAAACTTGTGCGTATACGGCTAATTCTTATCGATAATTTAGCCGGTAATAAAATTTCTCGAATTAAACACATAACACTACGCTCCCTTTTCTTCTTCGTCGCTCTCCTTCTCTCTTCCCTTTTCCGTCCGCTCTTTATCGCCTTATTTGAGAAGAGGAGAGAAGAGAGCGAGACTACGCACTCGGGGAGGGGAGCCGAGTGCCGCGCGGCGTCGATCGATTAATCGTTTCGATAGCCAATGGTTTAATTAGCCGCGCGGGCGCGATTTATACTTGGGCGGCTCGAAATCCTCCGCGTATTATAATCACGCGTCGCATCTGCGAGCCGCCGAAATTCTTCGACTCTCGAGATCTATTCCACGCTGTACGATTTGCTGCGCAGCCGTAAATTAATTATCTCTTATGCGCGACTTACGCCTCCGCCAAAGATGCAGCCTCGAGACGATGCAGAATTTTCCTTACCTGAAACATAAAGGAAATACCAAGATTAAAATCAGGAAAAATATCGTACGCGTAAAATGGCGCCAATTTCGAATATAGGTGAATGACGAGTTTCCGCGGGCGAGCCCCTGCTGTACAGCAAACTAACGCACGCGCTAATTAACGCTCGCCAAGATTGATAGGAAGGACCCCACTGCAGCACGTATACATCGTTGCGTAACACCGCATAGGTGCACGTGTTGGAGAACAATGAGCTGCATGCGCTCGGCTTGTGTGCGTGTTATTGTTTTTTCTCTCAATATCGTCAAACAGTAGTAGTGCGACCAGTCATCGCGACGAAAAAAAATGTTTATTAACCATGTATTTCCCGAACATCAGCTCTCGTGTGGCGTGATTCCCAACCGGCTGTGTATACAAACACACTACCGCAGCACGATGACAGTTTCTCCCGTTTTTTTTTTTTGCCCGACCGTAGATTCTCTCTATTATCATCCGAGAGAGCTGAGAGAGACTTTTTGCCGGTGCGCTCGGGGAATTCATTAGGCCGCGGCGGTGTGTGTATGGCTCGTAAATCCCGATGCCGCGACAGATATATCGCGCGGAATCGATGACGTCTTTTATATATACATATAACACGTGTGATCGCGTAACGCGAACGACGACACGCGAATAATGCGCATCTGATGCTGTGTTCCTCTCCGCGTGCATTTTTTTCTATTTACATATCGCGGGGAGATCGGTATTCGTTCGTGCGTTTAGAAACGCGAAAATCTTGGAGAGATATTGTGCGAGTGAGCTGCGGGATGGTACAACAGTATACATTGTTGGTATTTACACGGATCCGAGTGAGCGGTTCTATTAATCAGCGGAGAGAATTGATACATCGCGTGATTAATATAACGAATTAATCGCGCGATTTCCACGAATATTCACAATAGCAGTCGCTCATCAGCGTCGGCGTAAAAGTCACGAGTTCCGGCGTCGCGCATACAATACCAACGCGATGCACCTCACACACACGCGCGCGCGTAGAGCCACTCAAGAGACTTACGTAAGTCAACGCTCCGCGCGGCTCATCTTGATCTATTCTTCTGTCAACTCTTTCAATTTTGACTCTCGAGAGCTTCTTTTTTTCTCTCTTCCTCGTGAGCTCACGCGCGCGCGCGCGTGTGTGTGTGACGGGGATCTTCCTTTTTGTGGCCGAGGATATACGTACGCGCAACAATGCAGCGCGTGGGGAATGGCCGTAATTTGTGCATTGTGCATCAGCCGAGAGGAGAGTTTGATGCGCCGAGATTTATTAAATCGATGCAGCGCCTTTTCTCACGACGCCATATAATATTATACACTGCGAGTAATTTTCCGTCAGTAGAAAACGCCGGGGAACGGTCAGACGCGCCGTCCGAAAATACTCGCTGACGGTGTACGTATACGAAAATTCCCTCGAGCTAACCCTTTTTTTTCGGCCCTTTCGCGGCTACTCTCTCTCTCTGCCATTGTTCACCGCTCGGACACGAATCCTCGGCGTTCCAGTAGTCGTCCCTCTCTTTCTCCCGCGCGATTTATCTTCGTCCTTGCGCTCTCTCTCTCTCTCTCTCTCTCTCTCTCTCTCTCTCTCTCTCTCTCCTGAGCGCGTGTGCGTGCCTGTATACGTGGGAATCGCTTGCGCGAGCTGCAGCCGACGGATTATCGAGATGCCGATACGTCCATGTGTGTGAGTGTATGTATACGCTTCGAGCAGAGGGGAGAGAAGAAGAAGACGGGAATTACATTTGTATGTAGAGGGACACTCGGATTTTTGCATCCCTTTACCGCTTCATCTCGCGGAGATTGTGTCTCTTGTGCGTGTGCGAGTAAACATTGGACAAAAGAAAAATTAATCGAATCAAAAGAGCCGATAACAAATTGGCCAATCTCCTTAAATAATCCGTAATCAAGTCGAGTCGCAGGCCCGTCGGCACTTAATCATTACGACGACGAGTGCAGTGTGTGCGAAAATCGCGGATGATTTATTCGCCTCATGCGCGGCCGCTTAGAAGAGCGAACACACATTGGCAAGCTAAGAGGAGAGAGAGAGAGAGAGAGAGAGAGAGAGAGAGAGAAAGAGAGAAACCGGAGCAACAGCAGTCGCTACCGCGCGCACCGCGTTATTAATGACGCTTGCGTGACACGCTCGCGAGCTCCTTAGTTGTAACTTATACGAATTGCCGGAGCGCTGCTGAATAATACCGAGTTTTTTCGCTGCAAAGCTGCGGAGAAAAATCTCGTCGACTTCGAGCGAGCTGTCTGTGTAATAAAAATCGGAGCGCGCTGCGCGTATAATACATACCTCTCGCCGTGCGATGTGCTCTTGATGTTGAGAGCAAAAAGTATCAAAGAAAGCTTCCGCGCTCGGCCGATCGAGGCTTTCTACATGATCCGATGAGGTACACGCCTCCTTTTTATTTTTTTTTCTCCCTGCTGTTCTCTTTCTCTCTCTCGTTGAGGAAAAAGACTGGACGTCCGTTATCTGGAGGACGGCAATTCATCATACGAGAGCCGCTCGTCTCTCCGTGTATATGTGTGTGTACGCGCAGTTACTGGGTTCACTCGTGTACATACACTCTAAGATGCGGAATGCTCCGGAGAAGATCTGATGCGACGCGGCCTTTCCATCGGCGTCTCTGTGTGTGTGCGTGTGTATGTATGTGCGGCGCAAAGTTTCACCGCGCGCGTGTACTCGCATATCGGGGGGATCGCGAGAGTTGCGCGCGAGACTGCGTTTTTGTGAAAGCACGCGTGATCGGAAAATAATCCGTGTGATTCGATTACAGCGACTAGCTCGCGAGACAATCAATCGCTACGAAAAGCTATTGATTCGCGCGCAGAGGCCCTCAACGCCCTCTGCGCATAATGAGCGATACGAGTAGGCACGGGAAGAGAGGATGGATCGCCCTCGGACGTGTACCGTTGGCAACGTCGTAAAGCCGCATTTTTCACGTAGCTGGAAGGTCCGTCCGTCCGTACGTCTGGGCGGAGAGAGAGAGAGAAAGAGAGAGCCGCTGCGCACAGGACGAAGGACGTGCAGCAATTGCAGCAGGCGTGACTGACTCTCTCTCTCTCTCTCTCTCTCTCTCTCTCTCTCTTTCTCTCTCTCGGAGGAGAAGAATAAGAAGAAGGAGGAGGACAGGAGGAGGAAGAGAGAAGCGAGCCGCGCTGAGAGAGGAAAATAACGCGACGTCTCCAAAACGCGCGCTGCCTCTTCCTCCGTTTGTCTCCTACGCTCATTACATGTGCGAAAAGCGTACGTACACGAGAGAGCTAGAGAGAGGCAGAAGATGGCCTGCAACGCTCGACGGACCTTCTGACGCGTCGCATCCGCGCTTTTCTTACGTAATGTCACTTACCGTGACCAGCTTAGTGGAGACCGTGGTACACAGCGCGACTCGGTCGTTATTTTTTTTTTTTTTCAGTTTGCCTCGATGTTTTGTTTCTTGGGAAAGAGTGGCCGATGCGATTCGTCGAGCGTGCCGAGTGTGTCCCTCTTTTTTTTTATTTGTTTGTTGACGCTCCGGCACCGTTTCCGGACGTTTCGATGCTGTGCGTTTGTGTCTGTGACATATATTGTGTATGTGGGACGAGATGACAATCGACTCTAGTTATGAATTCCCGACTCTATTTTCCCCCTACCACAGGTCTCTCGGAAAGATCCGAACGTCGCGCAGCAGCCGCTCGACTTAATTGGAAGCACAATGTCAGCGGGATTTTTAATCGAGCGCCGCTGGGAGCAAACAGAAGAGCTGCTTTTCCGGGCACTGCGCGTATACTCGTTATCGATACAAGTTCGATTCCGCGACGAGCTTATCGCGTGTAACGCATTTTCCTTCGGCCCGGCTCGAATCGTCCTCAACGACTTTTCCTCGTTTATTTTCACGCGTTATCGCGCGCTTTTTCCACATAGTCCCGATAGCAGTCGCATACACGCGCGAAACAATAGCCGCAACTCGTCGGCTCTTGAGATATGAAATCGTGCCGCGCACACACACATACATACGTGTAACACACGCGAAGAGCTATGGTTTTATAATGGCTCGACGGCGGCTTCTCACACGCGGCGGCGGCGGCAGAAAAGAACAGGTGCGTGACGTCAGGTGGGCAGTGCGCGCCGTTCTCTCAGGGCCGTCCGTTCGTTCTCCCGCTCTCGCTATACACAAACACGCGCACACGCGTATGCTCCTCTCTCTGCATACGCACTGGCTTTGCGTGTTTCAGCTGAAATCCGCTGCAGACTGTCGCGCGAGAGCTTCTGCAATTTTTCGGCTCACTGATGGCAGAGGCCTTAAACTACTTTTATTTCGACGACTGTTTTTTTTTCACCGACAGACACAATGGGCACTGTTTTTCTTTCCTGTGCTCGAAGTGTGACGTAATTGCAGCTAGGTGCTACATATTATGCTGAATAGGTGCGACTCAGCGCTGATACACCACACTTGGAGTCCCATACACCTCGGCGCGCGGGACTGAATCGAGCGATAAACAAGCTTTCGTCACTCGGCGGCTTCCATAAAGGCAGGGATATAGGTAGGTTCGGTGGAGGGTCAGCTGTGTACGTGTGTGTCTTTGGGTGTATATATATTAACGGCGGGAATCAGCATTGTTCAAAATTCCACGCATCGGTGCGCGCCTGCTACGCGTAACGATTATCACTGCGCCTTTGACAATGAGAACGCGCGAGCGCGCGATTTTCATACTCAGCTCCTCGCGCGCGTCCTTTTTCTTCGGAATCAAAAAGCGTGAAAATATTGTTTTGCAACTACATAACGTCCTCCTTCTGTTATTCTTTTTTCGGAGCCTCTAATCGACAATAATACGATCGCGAGAGAGGTGCGAATGAAAAAATACAAGCGTATACGTGATTTATGTAACGCATTATAAACTTTTTCGCGCGAGATCCCTCCCGATATAATAGCGCGCGGCGTTACGTGCGCATCAGCTTTTATTATTACGCCGTCATAATTTTCGCGCATATCGGACGGATTCCTGCTCGGCGACTCACGAAACTCCGGGAATGCCAATAAAAATCCCGCCTGACTCATCGCGCAGCTGAGACTATACTGGCGAATGAAGTCGTCCGGAGCGATTTGCATGATTATCAAGTGCACTCGGTCTAGGTAGCCGCGTGTACGCGCGGGTCGCTATTATAATGCCCTCCTTCCTCTTATGTACACACATATAAGCCGAGCTGATGCAGCGAGATGTACAAACGATGCATTAGAGCATGAAACTAGTCGTGATCAATTCTCCGATGCGTGCGCGCCTGCGCTTATGTAGCGGCGCCTCGAGGCGAGTGTTATCCCTTGTGTACATTCGCGGCCGATGCTGCTGCTGCACACGTGCGGAGTTGTGTACACTGTGCGGTGTGCGATCGTAAAGACGCGCGTGAGCTTTTCTGGTCAGTTTGTTCAAACTTTGCGTGCTCGGTAATTCGTCGATTTTGATTAGGTAAATCGCACGTAAAGCTTGGGATGACTCAATCTCGCGGAAAATTTCGCAAAGCGGAGCTGGTATGATAAGATGCGCGCAACTATATGGATCGTCGAGATCGTCAAGAGAGAGAGAGAGAGAGAGAGCGAGAGAGAGAGAGAGAGAGGAGTAGACGCTGGAGAATTGCGTAATGGCTTGTTTATGGTAGAGCGTAAACAGCGATCAATGCCTGCTGCTGCAGTGGACTCACTAGTAGATCAGAGGAGAGATGTAGACGAGCGATGGCATGAAATTCCTCTAACTGCACACATGCGCGCGTTCCCCTTTTCAACCGAGCTCGTTTATCACGACCAGCTTTGCGGCCTATGCTACTTAGGTATACACACACATTTACACACACGCGCGGCATCGAGCACTGGAGAAAAGATTATTTTTCGATTAATTTCTCTCTCTCTCTCTCTCTCTCTCTCTCTCTCTCGATATTAAAAGCTGATTAGACTTTGTGGTTTAATGGATCGATTGAATTAGCGCTTCTAATCAAAACAGAGAGCTCATTACGCAAGCTTGTATAACGTGCCGCGAACTTTTTAATTGTTTCTAATAGCATTCCCGACGACGACGACGTCGTGTGCGCTGTATCTCGTCCGGCCGTGAATTAGTCTCGCGGCGCTGAATTAATCCGAGCGTGTGCGCTTTGCACATCAATTATTCATCGATACTTTACAAGATCCAGATCGACGTCTGGCGCTCTCGTTCCGCGAAATCGGTGCGTCTTTCAAGCTCGGAAAATACCATTGTCCACACAATACCGCGCGCAAATTCAAATCGCAAGGTATTCGGACTCTCTCTTTCTCTCTTATGTGCGCGCTGCGACGTCAGATTAATGGCTCGCGAGCTGCGCGGGCTCAAAGTGGAACGACGTTTCCGTTTTTCTCGAGTCCGGAAGGCCTCGGTTTTCTCAGAAAGAGAGAACTCCCTCTCTCGCGCGCGCGCGATGCAAAAATGTAATTAAAGGCGCGAGCCAGGCACTGCTGCCGCGCGAGGTATATATAATGAAAGTGGATGGAGAGGCACACACACTGCGCCGAGTGAATAACGCCCGAAGGCCATCATGCGAGCCGCGCTCGCTACGAGTAGAGAGAGAGAGAGAGCCAAGGATCGAGAGCTGCCGCGGCATTTACGTAAATGCCGCGAGTTTGTATAGAATATACGCGCGGATTTTTCGCGCTGGACCGGAATCCTTTTTTTTTCTCCCCCGCCGTTATTGCCCGCCTTGAAGCGAGGCTGCTGCGGAGTTTCTATCGGCGACAAAAAAGCCGAAACTATTATAATGATAGTCGGTCAAGCGCGCGCGCCCATTAGGCGCATTAGCATAAAGCAGTAGCGATGCTAAGTGATTAACACGCGTGTGATTTCACGTACGAGTGCACGTCGCGGCGGCAGAAGCTTCGCTCCTTTATCCACGCTTCATCTCTCCCGCCGCGTTCGTGTGTGCTTACACGTACATATATTAATACAATGTGCTCGCAGAGTCGCGCTGCACACGCCCCACGCCCCGGTATTCTTTTCTCCGCGACGGGCGGAAGTCGATGACAACGGGGGAAGAGGCGGCGGAGAGTATAAGCTAGCGCTAATGGAGTCTCTCCTTTTATTCTTTACGCGCCACTTTCGGTTTTCTCCGCGATGCGCGCCTCCTTCGTTTTTCAACGATCGAAACACGGAGGCATCGAGTTTTTCCGCAGAGGGAGAAAAAAATTCGCAGTGTACACACACGATCGCCGTTTGCGATAGAGAGCGAAGAGTCCCCTGAAAAAATCCCCTCGCGCAGGTATATTACAGACTCATAATAAAAAGCAGACGGCGAGAACTGAACGCATCACTACTATTGCCTGAAAAATCGCGCTCTTTTTTCAGCTCCGCAAGCACTTAATAACCGAGAGGGGACGCGACTGCCGTATATAGTGTATAGTGCGAGTGTTGTTATACACACGCGTGTGCATAGCCCCGGGGATCTTTCTCGAAAGAGCGAGTGAGAGGGCGCTATGAGAGAAGCGCGCGATATCAGATACACATACGAGAGTGTGAGAAGCAATTAATATATATGCTAATGGGGTGCGAGAGATGCGCTTGGACGCGTGCCCGTCTCTCGCAGAGAGAGAGAGAGAGAGAGAGAGAGAGAGAGAGAGAATGTGAAGCTGCGAGGGTGTGAAAAGAGTATATATTTGAGGAGGATTACTTTTGTCAGTGCGCGTGGTGTGTGTATTAGAACGTCTTCTCGGATATTATCTACTTAAAAAAAATTACCGTATCTGACGGGACGATCTCGTACGCGAGTCGGTGGGACAATAGATCGGTGTAGTACATTAATGAGTTGGTAGTATAGCACGCACGAAATCTCGCCGAAGGAAGCCCCGGCCGATTACATTGTGAACCGCGGCGCTGATGACTTTTTAACGCAGTCCCCTCGAAAAAGAGGACTGGTAGCTTTTTATATCCTACATAGTATACGTATAACACACCAGCTCAGAGAGGGAGCCGGAAACGTGCGATAAATCATCCGGCGGAGCTCACGGGCACAAAGCATTGACACCGGCGGCGGTGGCGGCGCCTGTGAGAACTCCTAAATACAAAGTCCCTCGAGCTCAGCCTCCATAATTTTTCGACGACTCCGGGACTAATTGAGGGACCAACGAGAAGCGTCAGCTCGCGTTCGAAGGTATCAGACTTCCCGTTACGATACACGACCTCTAAACACGTGTTCGCCTACACCTCGCCCTCGGGGCATAAATATTTATCATAAATCCACAGCGGCACACGCCGGATTGCTTTCGACTCGATCCGCCGTGGCGCCGGCACCTCTTTCATTGATAATCGTATTCCAGCCCGCGTGGGAATATCGCGAGCTCCGATAATCGAACGACGCCTTACTGCGGTACAACCGAAATTTCCCCGCGAGTACGCGAAACTACAATAACGCTCCTCGTGCAAGATAATTAGCCGCCATTCGAATTCCGTTATAAAAATAAGGCGAAGGAAACCAAACACACAGCCGCAACAGCAGCAGCAGCCCTCGCGAGGTCGCAGCATATAGCGGCAGTTCATTCGCTTTATATAAGGGGGCAGCCGCAGGGGGAGTTTCGAGGTCAATGCTGCAGCTCTTCCCGCGCGCGAGCACGATAATTTTCGTCGCTATACTGCAGCAGGACAGCGAGTGTGTGTGGCTACTCGTAGCGCGACAGGTTGTAGCCGAAAGAGAGGAGCGGCGAAATCCGCAGCGCCGCGCGTATAGCGGCTTAGCCTAGCGGAACCGTAGAAACATACGGCGTGGATGTGCCGTAATGACAGGGCTCTCGACTCGCTCTCTGTCTCTCGTTCTGACAAGCGGCAGCAGACGTCCGTCCGCCGCGTGTATCCGGAAGCGTATGGCCAACACGAAAAGTTTAAAAATTTTCGTCTCTCCTCCTCCTCTTTTTTCATACATACAGGCTTCCTGCGCGAGACGTTACGAGGCGATCGCTCGAGTGTTTAGGATCGTTGAATTATTAATCGCACTTATACGAAGAAGAAATTGGGGGCTTTTTTCGTTCGAATGGATTTTCTCTCTGTCTCCGCGCTCGCGCGCGGTAAATGTATTATTCAGCGAGAAAAAAGTTGGCTAATTGCCGGGTGTTATAGTTGTGTCAACTACTGATACGATCGCGCGACTCGCTTTTAAGCGCAGCGGTAATGTAAGGGGCTCACCAAGCACCGCCTATGTGCTCCTATATGTGTTTGCTTTTTTCTCCCTCTCGCCTACTCCTCGTAACCTTCTCCACCAGCTCTCTTACCTGCAACAGAAAAATGAAGGAGAACCGTTAGTTATAGGCGCTGCATAAATAGAAGCACTCGACAATTTCGCAAGCTTCTATATGAGAGAGAGATTACAATCTCATTACATCGATATAGGGGGGGGGGGGGAAGGGAAAAAAAGAGCGAAATATCGCGCATAAATTTCTAAAACTCGGACGCAAGATCCATCTAATATAGCCTGTGTAATAGCTCTCGGCCGGAGAATTTTCCATCAGAATATCGCGCATTATAATGAAGAAATTTATTAGCTAAAATTAATCAGCGCCGCTGGTGTATTACGCGCTTTAATCAACATTCCCTCGCGTGCAGAGCCCGGCCGCGATCGGTAAACTAATTACTCCCGGGTATACACACAGAAAAATTGTCGGTAAAAAAGGGGGCCGCGCCGCAGCGCAGCGACCGCTTGCGCGCTTCCTTACGTAATCCTTATGCGCGTTCGGACAAAAGCTCGGTGGAGCGATGAAGAAATTTTCCCATTCGCCGATCGACATTTGGCCAGGAAGCCTCTTCGCGGAAGGAAGAGGAGCAGCACACAATAACACTACGCCGCGGACACAGGTGGAGGAGGCGCACAATGCAGAAAGTGAGGTTAGGTCAGCGGCGCGCGCGCGCGAGAGAGAGAGAGAGAGCGAGTATAGCGCGAGCGAGCGCGATTTTGAGGTCGGCGCGCGCGGCATCCTGCCTTTGTAACCGTCCGTCTTTTTCTCTCTCTCTCTCTCTCTCTCTCTCTCTCTCTCTCTCTCTCTCTCT